>JBBPBX010002067.1:55127-94433 GCA_038048925.1 Garcialebias charrua | reverse complement strand
AACTATTGACATACAAAGTATTAGTAAAGTTACAAAAAAAAAAAAATCAATTGGGCTTATTCATAAAGTGGGATATTGTGAACGAACTAATAAACTTTTTATTTAATCTAATACTTTAAAATTGTATGACATTGTTTATATAAATTACTGGAAATAATGTATAAGGCACTGAATAAAAGTCTTCCTTTGGGAATTCAGAAATTATTTAAGTTAAGAAAGAGTAAATATCATTTATGAGTCTAAAAAAGTTAGGTCTGGTCCACTGGACATTCAAAAAACAAAACAAAACAAACAAACAAACAAACAAACAAACAAAAAAAGTTTTTAAAAAAGTAAAAAAAAAAAAAATGTAAAAAAAAAAATGTCCAGAGGACCAGACTTAACTTTTTTAGATTTTTCTACCTGGATTATTGAGCATGCATCAGGATATAATTTACGAGGTTTGTTAATATTTGAACAAGGTAAAGAGAAAAGTAAAATCTAGATGTATTTCAGTTATCGATATGAAACTGTGGAATGAATTGAATGATGATCTCAAATTATGTGCTTTTTTGGTGAGCTTTAAAAGAGCCTTAAAATGTACTGTTATGTAGATGTATATATGTATTGTGTAACCATGTATGTATGTAATGTGAATATGTGTATGTATGTATATACTTTGTACATGCATATTTAAATATACAGTAAATGTGTGTATGTGTACTTATGTATGTATATAGACAGTATCTAAAAAAGCTAAATCTGGTCCTCTGGACATTCAAAAAACAAAACAAAGCAAAAACATTGTAGAAACGTTTCGTCTTTCGTCCAAAAGACTTCCTCAGTCTGAGAAGCTGTATTCAGCTCAGTCTTATAAATTGCACCCTCTCACAGTGGATCAATTTATAAGACTGAGCTGAATACAGTTTCTCAGACTGAGGAAGTCTTTTGGACGAAAGACAAAACGTTTCTACAATGTTTTTGCTTTGTTTTGTTTTTTGAATGTCCAGAGGACCAGACCTAACTTTTTTAGATTTTTCTACCTGGATTATTGAGCATGCATCAGGGTATAAAGACAGTAGATATCTTTTGTTATGTAGACTGCTGTCTAGGAATAGGGTAGACAAGTATAAGCCTTGGCTTCAGCCTATTCCTTTTTTGGTAAATGATTGATTTACCATTTTATATTGTTTTTCCTTTTTTGTAATGATTTTAATTTACCAAAATAAAGTTGAGTTGAGTTGAGTTTACGCAACAACATGAACCCCAAAATAAATAAATAAATACCGTACTCACCACGCAGGTCAGAGGCAAACGAATAGTGATATGCAGATCAGGGTTCTTTTATGCAAATATATCCCAGAACCTAACAAGGTTGAGTCAGGTCCTGTGGACAGATTCTTCTAGTTGAAGTGCTTCTTCTTTTATCCAAAAGACTTCTTCAGTCAGAGGAGCAGCAGCAAACCGTCTTACATGCAGCAGCTTCTTGTAGTGGATCAACCCGTTCACTGGTGACATCCAGAGCTAGTTGTTCACATACAAAAGGAGGACCATCAGTCTAACAACTGATCGTTAGTGCCCTGATGGTTGCTTGCTATTCACAGAGGGCTGAAACTAGCAATAACAGCATTGTAAGTGGGGGACAGTTGAACACGGAGGCCTCCACCTCTGTTTAATGATGTACGGTTTCTTTTCACAAAGATGGCCTCCTTTACTCCTCTCTCAAACCATCGTTCCTCTCTATCAAGGATGTGAACATCTTCATCCCTGAAAGAGTGACCGCTGGCCTGGAGATGAGTGTAGACCGCAGAGTCCTGACCTGATGATGTTGATCTTCTGTGCTGGGCCATCCTTTTGGCCAGTGGCTGTTTAGTTTCCCCGATGTAGAACAGCATACACAATATTGGTCTGTTTGTGCCGGGGGACTGGATCTTTGGGATGAACCAGTCTTTGCCGTAATGTATTTTGGGGTTTAAAAGCCACTGGGACGTTGTGTTTAGAAAATAAACGTCTCAATTTCTATGAAACTCCCGCAACATACAGAATGACCTCTAGTCTGGGTCTGGGTTCCTCCTTTTCATCTGATGGCTGACTGGAGTCCTGTTTGGGTTTATTATCTGCTATCAGCAAGGCCCAGTTAGGATATCCACATTGCTTCAGTGACCCAGGACCCTGAACACACCACAGACCATTAGGGTTACAAAACTACAATATTATGCCATGACAGCAAATGAGACAAGAGAAAGTTGTCCATCAAAATTCAAGGAGCAGGTAAGGAGGGCCGTAATCGGGTAAGGAGGGCAGTAATCAGAGAAGCAGCTATAAAACCAAAGATAACCCTGGTGGAGCTGGGCAGCTCTTCTACAGAGATGAATAGTGTTCATAGGACCACTATAAGATGCACAGAGCTGGACTTCATGGAAGAATCGTCAGGAAAAAGTCCAAGAAGGAAAAAAAAAAAGAAGGAAGACCTCATGGAATTTTCCTCAAAGCATATTTGAGGCTTTTCAAACCTGTAAGAAGGTGTTATGGTTGGATGACAGTACAAACATTATTTCTCATAAAAAATAATTCAATGTCTGGCACAAACTTTATACATCTTTTTCTGTCAGATCATCATCCCCACCATGAAACATGGTAGTGGTAGCATCATGTTATGTGGATGTTTTTCATCTACAGTAACTGGAAAACTGGTCTGACCTGAACGGATAGTGTAACATATAGAGAAATTCTTGAAGGACATGAGTTTGAGTCTACTGGAAATTTAAGACTGGGAGGGAGGGTCACTTCCCAGCAGGTCAATCACATAATGAAGCAACACTCCAGGGGTTTAGGGAAAAACAGCCCTCATCCAAATTTTAAGGAACTGAAGCAGTTTTTCTCCTAAATAGTGGAAGTACATTGTAGTGACTAGCTGTACCAAGCTGATGGTGACAATCCAGAAGAGACTTGTTGCTTTTATTGTTGTGAAAGATGGTTTTACTAAATATTGACTTTATATTTGGTGGATATGCATGAGTATGCATATCCATCCATGCATGCATACAAGAGTGAAATGTGATGCATGCTTATGCATGCATATCCATGCATATCCATGCATGCATGGATATGCATGCAAAAGCATGCATCACATTTCACTCTTCTATAAATATTTTATTGAATTACTTAAATGGGACCACATATAGGTCTTTAAAATTTTTATGTTATGTCTGTGTGCTATCTTGACAATATTAATTCATTTTAATACACAAAATAATTCTTAGATAATTAATTATACCCTTTTTAATTCTGCCATTTTTAACTTTCGTTTTGAACGACCGGTTTCTGATACAAGTTCTGAAGTCCACGCCCTTCAACGATCTGTTTACGCCCTCTGCACAGCCAGTATCTGTAATGTGTTGTTGTTTTAAAATTAGCTTTTTTTATTACTCATTTGACTTACTGTTAGTGCTAGCTTAAGATAACTTACCGAAACCCGTCTGAGCGCGCCGCAATTTGCTGCTCCTTTTAGCATGAGACCACCCGAATCCGATGCTAATGTTAGCTTGTTCCTCTTCCGGTGTTCGCCAGCTCCGCTCGTTGCACGCGGCGATTTTGGGAGTTATCGCTGTTCCAGTCAAGACACACACAAAGTTCACCAAGTGTCTCCCGTAAATTAATCCGTATGGAGAAGGTCCTCGCTGCTGCGAGGCTGCTGCGAGGCTGCAGCGAGGCTGTACAGTTGAAGCTCCGCTCCATCCGCCAGAAGAGGGTCCCGTTGCCGCCGGTCCCTACGCCGGCGGTCTGCTCGTTTTATTTCTGCCGGCTGCGCGTTGGGAGCGATCGCAAATACACTAAAAATTGAACTAAAACATAAAAATAACAATTGTACTTTATTTATAAAGCCAGAGTAGAGTAGAGTAGAGTAGAGCCGGAGTAGCCTGGTTAAAACCAGACCCTGTCCTTCACTTCGCTTCAGACAAGGGTCTGGACTTTCTCCATTTTAAAACGATTCTTGCTGGAGGCGTTGGCCTCTGCTGAGGAACAAAACCATTGGATATTTTGAACAGGGAAAGCATTCTGCTCCCTCCCCTCAGAGCCACCCCCCGTGCTCTGGTGAACTTGACAACTGCTCCGCCTCCTGCAGCTTTTCTCTCGCTGCTGGCTGCCGCGCTGGAAATTCTGTGTTTATATGTTATAAAACGTTTAAATAAAATAAAATAAAACCATGGATCGCTGGTCCAGCTCACCAGAAGACCAGAAAATCTGATGGGACTCGGGCAGCAACGTAAAACCCGAGTTTAATTCTCGTGACAACCTCAGCCATTTCCTTGTTCATTTCAGCGGAGGGAGAGAAGGAGGAGGGAGCGAGCGATCACTTGACTTTTGGCCAAAAAAAACAAAAGAAAACTCCAGATAAGGGATTAAGAAGGGGAAATTAATACATTTATATCACATATAAAACAGTCCTGCATCGCTTTGAATGAGAACATGCCGCTGCTCGCTGGCTGCGCGCTGGCAGAGCCCTTTATAGGGCTCTGCGCGCTGGGACAGGTGGGGGCATGGGTTAGGGGGCCAAAAACTCCGCCCCTTCTGTTCTCTGATTGGTCCGAACAAAATTCTACCGGAGAAATCCTTGTGGATGGGAGAAGTCCCAGACTGTGCAGTGAAGGGAAATGAGAATTGAGCGGAGCTGTGCAGGAAGGCGAGGGCCAGGCTAGAGCCGGAGTAGAGCTCGGAGTAGAGCCGCTGCTTCTCCACATCGAGAGGAGCCAGTTGAGGTGGCTCGGGCATCTGGTTAGGATGCCTCCTGGACGCCTCCCTGGTGAGGTGTTCCGGGCATGTCCCACCGGGAGGAGACCCAGAGGAAGACCCAGGACGCGCTGGAGGGACTATGTTTCTCGGCTGGCCTGGGAACGCCTTGGGATTCCCCCGGAGGAGCTGCTCCAAGTGGCTGGGGAGAGGGAAGTCTGGGCCTCCCTACTTAGGCTGCTACCCCCGCGACCCGACCCCGGATAAGCGGAAGAAGATGGATGGATGGATGGATGATAAAGCCATTTAAAAAAACACAGCTGCAACAAAGTGCTGTACACATGAAATTAAGAACATATAAACAAAAGATGAGATGAAATCATGAAAAACAACAGTCATGTGTTTAATACAGAAGTGGGTTGAGCCTAACCAGGGGTTGCTAGGTGAGGGGCTGGACTCAGGTTGTGGTGGGTTGTGGCTGCGGTTTGTGACGTCACAAACCGCAGGAAGTGAGGAACGAACCGTTTGTATCACAGACAAATAAATCTACTTAGAGTAAATAAACCACTGGGTGCATTTCTTTGGCCTTAGGACTGTTTTTTTATGAAGTACATACCCAAAGTTGAGTAAAAAAAACATTAAAAAGTGAATTTTGCATGTGTGGTCCCCTTTAAAACAAGATCTTTCCCCCATTTAATTTTAAAATCTGTATTGCATTTTAATTTTTGGTTGTAAGGCAACAAAACATATTAAGAGGATGGAGGGGTACATTGGCAATCTATTGTAAATCCTTATTCGGTACCACCTTACAATAAAGCTCGCCTTATAGATCGCTAATAAATTGTTAATAGATACATTATTAATTCCTATATAAGCACTTTATAAATATTAATTGCTTATTATGCATTAATTAAGGGTAATTATTATTGTAAAGTGATACCCTTTGTTCTCAATAGAAAGACTGTAGATAATGTAGAGGCCTGATGCATCCAAGTGAGAAAATTTAGATTGTTTCTGTTATTTTTTTTTTAATTCTAAGCTGTTTAATATAGCTTCATGTCAATTTACAAATATTTACATTATATTTTACCTCTGTTGGTGAGGAATGTGAAATACTTTCAATAGTTTGATACAAGCATTTCATTAGTGTACATAAGTTTTTTTTATTTTTATTAATAAAATACTGTTTACTCACTAAACCTTTTCAAGGTAAACTAAAACCAGTTCTCTGTCCTCAGTGAGACCATCATGTTTCTTCATGAGATCTTCCATCAAGGGCTAAATGCTCGGATCGCCAGCTGGCCAACTTTAGTTCTGGGTGAGTATTGCAGAGCTCGCTGGTGTACTTATAAATGCAGTGCTCATATATTAGCTCATTTACTACAATCAGGGTAATTGAATGTAAATCACAAGAGGTTGAACTGACAACTTTTTAGGCAACAGCTGCCAACATAAAGAGCTGAGGTAAAAAAAAATTGTCTGCAGCTTTTTCGTTTTGGTCATTTAAAAAGTGAATCCCAAATACATATTGAAACATAGTACATATTATTATAAATTGTATTTTAACTGTCATGTCATTTTTGAGCAAAAGAATGGACATTAAAGTGTTTTTTTATTTCAGAAATAATAAAAAGCTATGATCAACTCATACATGAAAAGTCATTAGATCTATACAGGTAATCCCCGACTTACGAGCGCATCGACATACGAGGTTCCGGACTTACGAGCTAACTAACGAACAGTAAATTTGTAAAGAACATACAGAAAATACAGCACTGGTATGCGCTTTTAGATGAAAGTGTGTTAGCTAACAGTTTGGAAACAAGTTTCTGAGCATGTTTATGAACTAGTATGAAGGTTTGTGATGAAAAACGAGTGTTCTTAGTAGCGCTAGCATAAAAATTCCGACTTACAACCGAAAATCCGGACTTACGAGCAACACGTGTTTTGGGTTCCGACATACGAGATTTCGTGTTACGAGATAGTCGTAGTAACGGAACTCGCTCGTAAGTCGGGGATTACCTGTAGTGTATTTCCATATCTTCACTACAACACGAGGCACATTAAAGCTCACGTGTTGTTCATGTACACGTTCAGACAACTTTCATGATGGAATCATGTTGGAGACTGACATGAAACTGATTGATTCACCTAAACTTTCTCTTGGCCATAACTTCAGACCCATCATCCATCCGTCCATCTGTCCATCCATCCATCTGACCATATATCCAACCATCCATCCATCCATCTGACATCCATCTATCCATCCATCTGACCATCCATCTATCCATCCATGCATCCATCCAACCATCCATCCATCCATCCATCTGACCATATATCCAACTATCCATCTGACCATATATCCAACCATCCATCCATCCATCCAACCACCCATCTATCCATCCATCCAACCAACCATCCATCCATCCACCCATCTATCCATCCATCCAACCATCCATCCATCCATCCATCCATATATCCAACCATCTATTCATCTGTCCATCTGATCATCCATCTATATATCCATCCATTCATCATCCATCCATCCAAACATCTGACCATCCAACCATCCATCCAACCAACCATGCAACCAACCATCCATCCATCTGTCATCCATCCATACAGCCATCCATCCTTCCATACAACCATCCATTTATCCATACAACCATCCTTCCTTTCACCCATTTATCCATCCATCAACCATTCATCCATACAACCATCCAACTAACCATCCATTCATCCATCCATCCTTCCATCCATCTAACCAACCATCCCTTCATCCATCCTTTCATCCATCCTTCACCACTTGCTTCTGCCGAGGACGGACGCTTCCCCTCCCACGCCGCTTTGCTTTGTTGCTCTGTCTGTGAAACTGCTTGAGCCTCTTGCATATCTTCCGAATCATAATAATGGACTTATTTGGCCAGTTGGTCCCTCAACACAATTTGATAACATTTCTTCAAAGAGAAGACAGGCTTTAGGTGAGACTATTTGCCCTGTTGGCACGCACACAGCTGGATATCTCATTGACTTGAAGACTTGATGAAGTATCTATCTCTGCTGCCATCTGTGGATTTTAAGGACGCATATTAAATTGGATTTATGATAACTGGTTCCTGCTATTTGGATTCAGCTGGTTGCTGGTTTTATCTACAATTAAGGAATTCGTCAGCAGCAAATTGGGACCCGATCACGCTGCTTGCCTTTGTGATGGCTTGGTTCTTGCCCGTGTACCCAGACTCAATTGCCTTGGGCAGAATAGATCAGATCTCAGGGATTTTTACTCGGGTACGTTCCATCGGTGTGTGGCCACATACAGTAATTTGGACATTTTGGAACAGTTTTTGGACCAACACAGACTCAAGGTAGATGTCACTATGTTCTGCCTGTACCCAAAACAACTGTGTGTTATCTGAATCTGGCTCCCCCAGCTGACCTTGAAGGCCACCTTATCTGAATACGCCTGGAGGACATGTAATCTGACGCTCAACCCCACCCATTGGGGAATTTCCACCATCAACCAGAGTGAACCAGCTGAATAAACATTCTGTCATCATTTCAGGACTCTTGGATCCTCATTAGCGTTGACCTTGGCCATTCCCCGACATCCTTGAGAATGTTTACGGATCTCATCGGAGGGAGCTGGCTGATTATTCCATCCTTAGCAGAACGCTTAAAGTGACCTCGAGAATATCTATGAATATTATATTGCTCATTGTTCTCGGTGTGTCTCCCCACTCTGCAGAATATCTACGTCACTATGTGCTTATTTGTGCGAGGTGTTTATTAATATTAGAATTTTTCTTCTCAGGCAAGAAGAAAGATTTTAATAGGAATTTTTTCACCTCCATTTCCTAATGTGTCCAGTTTCATTACGTTTTGACTGTCTAAGCAGATCTCACTTGTAAACGAGTTTTCTAGGCTCAATGTGACTTATCTGTCTAAATAAAGGTTGAATGAATGAATTCATACAACCATCATCCATCCATCTGGCCATCCATCTATCCATCCATCATCCATTCATCCAACCATCCATCCAACCACCCGTCCATCCATGTAGCCAAGCATCCATTCATCCATACATCCAACCATCTATTCATCCATCCATCTGACCATCCATCTATCCATCCATCCAACCACCCATCCATCCATCCATCCATCTATCCAACCATCCATCCATCCATATATCCAACCATCTATTCATCCATCCATCTGACCATCCATCTTTCTACCCATCCATTTATTCATCATCCATCCATCCATCCATCCATCCATCCATCCATCTGACCATATATCCAACCATCCATCCATCCATATATCCAACCATCTATTCATCCATCCATCTGACCATCCATATTTCTACCCATCCATTTATTCATCATCCATCCATCCATCCATCCATCCATCTGACCATCTATCCAACCATCCATCCATCCATCCATATATCCAACCATCTATTCATCCATCCATCTGACCATCCATTCATCCATCCAACCACCCATCCATCCATCTATCCAACCATCTATTCATCCATCCATCTGACATCCATCTATCCATCCATCCATTCATCATCCATCCACCCATCCAACCATCTGACCATCCAACCATTCATCCATCCATCCAACCATCCAACTAACATCCATTCATCATCCATTCATCCATCCATCTATCCAACCATCCTTTCATCCATCCATCCATCCAACCAACCATCGTCCATCCATCCAACCATCATCTTTATTTGCTTCATCCTTTCTGGGTCACTGGTGCCTAACTAGGAGTCACTGCTTGAGAGGCTGGTCTCCAGTCCATCACAGTGCCACATAGAAACACACTCTTTCACTCACACCTAGAGACAATTCAGAGTTACTAATCAGCCTAATGTGCACATTTTTATTCTGTGGGAGGAAACTGAAGGCCCCAGAGAAATCGCAAGCATGCACTGAGAGACCGTCCACCAAGAAATTCAACTGAGATTCGACCTCCAATCAAGATTATTTAATTAAACTGTATGCACACATACATGTGTTCCCATGGGCTCACCAGGGGTCGGGTGCAATGTGAGATGGGTGGTGGCCGAGGGCGGGGACCCTGGCGGTCTGATCCTCGGCTACAGAAGCTGGCCATTGGGACATGGAATGTCACCTCTCTGGTGGGGAAGGAGCCTGAGCTAGTGTGTGAGGTTGAGAGGTTCCGACTAGAAATAGTCGGACTCACCTCAACGCATGGCTCTGGCTCTGGAACCAGTTTCCTTGAGAGGGGTTGGACACTCTTCCACTCTGGAGTTGCCCCTGGTGAGAGGCGCCGAGCAGGAGTGGGCATACTGGTTGCCCCCCATCTTGGTGCCTGTACGTTGGGGTTCACCCCGGTGAACGAGAGGGTAGCCTCCCTTCGCCTACGTGTGGGGGGACGGGCTCTGACTGTTGTTTGTGCCTATGCACCAAACGGCAGCTCAGACTACCCACCCTTTTTGGAGTCCTTGGAGGGGGTATTGGAGAGTGCGCCTCCTGGGGACTCCCTTGTTCTACTGGGGGACTTCAACGCTCACGTGGGCAATGACAGTGAGACCTGGAGGGGTGTCAGAGCTTGGTCCGCATTGCCGGCAGTAAGTCAGGCTCGTTTCCGGTGAGAGTTGGACTCCGCCAAGGTTGCCCTTTGTCACCGATTCTGTTCATAACTTTTATGGACAGAATTTCTAGGCGCAGCCAAGGTGTTGAGAGGATCCGTTTTGGTGACCTTAGAATCGCTTCTCTGTTTTTTGCAGATGATGTGGTCCTACTGGCTTCATCAGGTGGAGAGTTTAAGTATCTCGGGGTCTTGTTCACGAATGAGGGAAAACTGGAGCGTGAGATCGATAGGCGGATAGGTGCAGCGTCCGCAGTGAAGCGGGCGCTGTACCGGTCTGTCGTGGTGAAGAGAGAGCTGAGTCAAAAGGCAAAGCTCTCAATTTACCGATCGATCTACGTTCCCACCCTCATCTATGGTCATGAGCTTTGGGTTATGACCGAAAGAACAAGATCTCGGATACAAGCGGCTGAAATGAGTTTTCTCCGCAGGGTGGCTGGACTCTCCCTTAGAGATAGGGTGAGAAGCTCAGTCATCCGGGAGGGACTCGGAGTAGAGCCGCTGCTTCTCCACATCGAGAGGAGCCAGTTGAGGTGGCTCGGGCATCTGGTTAGGATGCCTCCTGGACGCCTCCCTGGTGAGGTGTTCCGGGCATGTCCCACCGGGAGGAGACCCAGAGGAAGACCCAGGACGCGCTGGAGGGACTATGTTTCTCGGCTGGCCTGGGAACGCCTTGGGATTCCCCCGGAGGAGCTGCTCCAAGTGGCTGGGGAGAGGGAAGTCTGGGCCTCCCTACTTAGGCTGCTACCCCCGCGACCCGACCCCGGATAAGCGGAAGAAGATGGATGGATGGATGGATGGTATGCACACATGCATCTTTGCTAGAAGAAGTGCCATGTACACTTTTTATCTTTACAGCTCCAAGCTCAAGGTCATAAATCTAGGTAAAGGTTAAAACAAGGTATTTCCTTGTCTGAGCCATAACCTGATCTGCTTAAGATAATTTACCAAAACTTGAAACAAATTTGTTCCACTGCTACACATATTCATGATACACATATACATCAGCATTACACAGAGTGTCACATACTTTTCATTGCCCCAGCGTCAAGATCAAGATTATAAATCAAGGTAAAAGTAAAACAAGGTTTTCGCTTGTCCAGGCCAGAGCTATAGATTGCTGTATTTCTGTATAATAGTTTGTTGACAGGCGTATAATGTGCTGTATGCTGCAGTCTGTGGTTATGGTCGAGCTGGTTGTGTGTGTTTCCCTTGCAGCGGACCTGTTTGACATTTTGCTGCCGATGCTGAACATCTACCAGGAGTTTGTGCGCAACCACCAGTACAGCCTGCAGGTGTTGGCTAACTGTAAGCAGAACAGAGACTTTGACAAGCTGCTGAAACAGTATGAATCCAACGCTGCCTGCGAGGGCCGCATGCTGGAAACCTTCCTGACGTACCCAATGTTCCAGGTACCCCAAACTGTAAAAACTATTAAACAAATGAAACACACATAAGTTCTGTTTTTATGCACGTAGTGGAGTTTGTGACAACTCATGGCTGAATTATTTGGGAGGTTTTTGCTTTTTATTATACTTCCAAACTCAAAGAATTCTGATAAAATTCTGAAGGGTATCAATGCAGCAATGAGACGTGATGTAAGACACAGGTGTGTGGGTAGATGGGTGATCTGAATGAGCCACCGGCAGCAATTTTAACTTTTTAAAACGTCAGTTCTCATACAGTTTATACAGCTAAACATCTGAATTTTGTCTGCTTGGATTGTTATTCATGTTAGTTCCTAATTAGCGCTGGGCTTCGTACAAAAAAGCTGATCAAGTTTCAGCCAGTGTGTCATTCAACATTTCTTTAGAAAGTTTTGAGTTTTGATTGTGTATGTTTGTGTCTAAATGCATTTGGTATTGTTGTTAGATTCCTCGATACATCATTACTCTCCACGAGCTACTAGCACATACACCTCATGAGCATGTGGAGCGCAAGAGCATGGAGTTCGCCAAATCCAAGCTGGAGGAGTTGTCAAAGTAAGTGTGGACATGTTACGGCCTCATGAACGAGGGACTCTGGGAGGCAGACAGAGCTGACCAAATTTTATGAACTCATATTATTCACAAGTGAACATTGTAAACACTAAATGTTTCAACTAAGAAGCCTGCCTTTATGAAATAAAAATTGGGCGTTTTAAATTAACTTTGGCTTAAAGTAGATGATGTGTTCACATACAGCTTCTTCTTTGTATGATAGACCTAACATTGACTTTAAGCTTTGTCTTGACACTGTCTTTAACCATTCATGATGACATATTCTAAGTCTTACCATTCTTTTTCCAGTGAGGAACACTTTCTGAAATTGTTGCAATATTTTTAGATGCAGTTTTTTGCAGACTGTTAAACCTATTCCTAGTTTTACTTCTGAGAGACTCAGCCTCCCTAAAAGGGTATTTTAAACTCACTCTTTGTACTCACTTGTTGCCTATTAACCTATTTTGTCTCAAAATGCTTCTCCGGATGTAATATTCCTACCGCTTACTTTTACAGCCTTTTGCTGCACCTGTCCAAAAAGTCTGATTTACCCTTTTTATTTTTACTTAAAAATGGAAAATTTCTTTATCATTTCTGTTTGCTATGCTCTATTCTGAATAAAATATGGGTTTATGAGATTTGCAAGTCACTGTATTCAAATTTTTTTTTACATATAACACAACCTCCCAGCTATTTTTAAATAGGTGTTTTAATAAAATGTGATAATGTTGCACAATGAATAATAATAAAAGTAGTTTCAATGCAAATACCCAAAGTTTTACTTTGTATTTTTGAGTATTTTTAAACTATTACAGAAATCATACAACAACAGCATGCTGTATAGAAACAAAAAGCTCAATCCTACATTCAACAAGATAGTTTGCATGTTTACCGTACTCAGAAATTAGCTCATCATTACCGGAGCCTCAGCAAAACAACAAAAGATTAAAAAAACTTTATTTTATTTTAATCAGGTAATGTTGATGAATGCCGTTTTATACTTTCTATACCTAAGTTTGCATTTCATCACAGAATGTACAACGGACACAAACTAAAATACATAAAATGTATGTAAAAAAATCATGCTAATGTTCTTACCTGGGAATAAGCTACACAATAAAACTATTTTAAAGAATGTTTCAGTCTTGACTGCTAAGAATAAAACAAATCAAATCCTATTTTAGTCTCTTAGCAGATACATTTACCTATAATTTAAACTTCTGTCTGCTGTAGTGTGTTAAATATTTATACGACAGCAGCTCAAAGGACAGGGCCAAACAGAACATGGATGAACAAGTGTTATGATGAGCTTTGAAAACTTTGATGTTGGAGGAACAACGCTGAAGATGCAGATCAGTTTGATTTGGAGCTGGACTTTGGACCGGTTCGACCCGGTTCTGTTGAAAGCAGGTTGATTTGCTGGTCTGACTCAAACAGCAGCAAAGCAAATAAATAAATAAATAAATTTGATTTTGCTATTGATACTGCACATAAATACAGTTTAAATGAATAACAGTATGAAACAGCTCTACCAATGCATACAGTTCTTTTTATATTTGATATTTAATTATACAATTTTGAAAACTCTTGGAAATCCGGTGGATAAAAGTGCAACAACTATGAATGAAGCAAATTTCATGTGAAATTTACTGCGCTCGAAGCTGCTTAATGCATTTACGTCACTCAATTAAAACAAACTTTTCAGGTTTATAAAGTCCAGGAAACACAACGGAGGCCATTTCATCTCTGTGCTTTCAGGATGATGCACGACGAGGTGAGCGACACAGAAAACATCAGGAAGAACCTGGCCATTGAACGGATGATTGTTGAAGGCTGCGACATCCTGTTAGACACGAGCCAGACGTTTGTCAGACAAGGTGAGCTGCTGTCTGTCGAGGTTTTTACAGCCGGATCTCTTTTCCTCCACTCTTCCACCACGTTAGTCCTCTTCCTCTCCACAAGCAGGCTCTCTCATCCAGCTCCCGTCCAGCAGCGAGCGGGGCATGCTCAGTAAAGTACGCCTGGGCGCCCTCTCACTGAGGAAGGAAGGAGAAAGGCAGTGTTTTCTCTTCACCAAACACTTCCTCATCTGTACGCGAACATCTGGAGGGAAGCTTCACCTGCTGAAGGTAAGCCTCGCCTGTCCACAGATTGTGTAGACTTCATCTTGACAGTTGATCTATTTGGATGGAGTCATCAAGTTTTGCAGAGTTGGATGGTTGATGTAACAGCAGAAAAAAACAAGATATTATTATTATTATTAATGGCATTTCCATTCATTTCAATTCACTTAAGAATAATTTAGTTAATATGTCCGTTTGCAACAAAACACAAACTATTACACATTCCCACAAAAAAGACATAATAAAAAAATAGTTAAGTGAATCAGACATTATTATTGGATCATTTATGAAGGGTGATCTGAGTCACTTAATGTCTTTCCATACGCCCTCAAAAGTGGGATGTATTATAGTCGCTGTTTGCATGTCCATATGTTCATAAACTTTCTCTTGTCCCATCCATAAACAAAAAAAATTAATGAAGCTTACACAAGTCCATCACCACTAAACAAAGTGTTTTAGTACAACGTCTTTGCTTGTCCGGGCCTTAGATTATTGTATAATAGTTTGTCGATGAGGGTATAGCATGTGGTACTCTTGTTTAGTTGGTGTTATACACTGATTAAGACTTTGGCTTTAATTTACTAAGACCATGCAGCACCTGTTTTTGTTCCATTTTTTGCTCATCATTTGCGCTTGCTCTTTGATTTTTTTTTTTTACAAAGCATCCATTTATCCAATTGCTTTAGTCCCTTTGTCATCCTGGCGCTGGTGCCCATTTCCAGCTGGCGAGAAGCCACTATATTATGTTTATGAAGCAAATAGTGCTAATGGTGTCCTGGTGTAAACACACCCGTCCAACACTACAGGTGTGAACAATTTACTTTCAGATCACTGTTATCCTGGTGTACAATCGAAGTATGACTGTCCTCTACTGAATAGAACAAGTACAAACGTGGTAGAAAGAATGAGAACATTTTTTTTTGCTGTGAACTCCAGGTCTAAACAGATGAAGGACAGAGATACTCCTTAAAACTGCTGGAACAACATCTGTATTAGAGATGAATCAAGTTCAGGAGGACATTTCTGAATCAATAAGTGATAGGTTGTGTTTTGTAGACCATCTCTGCAGTATTTTATTTTCACTTGTATAATACAAAAATAGGTCCGTAGTTTCTATCCTAGATCTACGGTTGTTCTCTTTTTGTAGAAGTTTAGGGTCAGAACCCTGCTTGACCTCTCTGCCACTGAGCTGATGGTGCAAGGGATCTTTCAGTATTTATTCCACAAGATAAACCCTTTAGGTTCTGTTTGTTAACCTCTGGGTGTGAAGTGATATCTCTATATTCATAATATTCTGAATGTAAAACAGCAACAGGATTTTATGCACTTTATTGATGGTCTATATGTAAAAGAAAGGTTTGTCCCTCATCTTTGAGTCAGAGGATTAAGTGTACTTTTTCAGACATACCGGTACCTGCCATCTTTTTGTAAAGGCAACAGTGCAGCTGATAGCTTCTCTCCCTTTGTTCTTTTCCTGAGATGCAAATGCAAACATCTCTCTGGAGACAGTAAAAATTTGGCACTAAACGCATGCCGTAACAAAAATTAAGTTTGGCCTGTGGGCCTTGCTAAGTAGATTAGATGTAAACGTAATGCCTCCTACCCACCGCACAACTGCAAACGCTCCTGCCGTCCCCTTTTTGCCGCTGGTCACAGTCCCACTGGCCACTGAACACCGTCTGATGACGTACACTAGGGGGTAGCAGAGGGAGGGGTCTCTGGCTTGTTTTCCGGGTTCAGTTGTTGTTTTAACTGCACCTCCGACGGTCTTCGATGAGATTAAAACTTTTTTTTATGTTTGGGGTGATCTACACTGGAGAGTACAGCAGCCTGTCAGCAGCAACTGTAAAAATGCCACGTTTCTTACCGGAGTTTGGTTCCAATTCCTGGAGGCTGGATCCGGTGAGTTTAAAAAGTCCGAAAAAAGTCCCGTTGTGGTTGTGTAATCAGATAGCGAGGCTCTCCCGACTGTTTGCCGGATGCGTCGAGCCGCCAGAGATCAACATTTGGGACGTCTGCGGCTCGACGGCGACGCGCGCGTGCGTGTGCAGGCTGCCGTCGCGCCGCTTCGATCAGTCGAATCTCGCCGCTTCCTTGTTCCCCGTGACTCCACGCGTCTCCTCCATAGACTTTGAATGTAAACCGGTGTTATCCGGCCGCTTCGGCCGCCCGACGCCGGGGGCGGTGGGTAGGAGGCATTATGGTACGTACTGACCAAACGCGTTTTCAACGGCAAAAAGGCTCGTCACGCACGCAAGTGGACGCACTGGACCCAGTTGTGTCCTGACCAGAACGAGAAGCTGCGGCGGCGGGGGGTGTGGGAGGAGCTTACCAGTACAACGAGTTCCTCACTGCACTCTGCCAGTCTCTGTAGAGAGCAGACTTGACTGGTCGTGAAGGAGTTGTCGCGAACACACAGATTTCTCTTCCATAGTCCATGACTCCGCGGGTTTTTTCTGTGTCCCAATACGTCACATAGTGCGCGCGCCCCCTCGTTTCCGCGTCCCCCTCTCTCCTCCCCCCGACTCCCCCCCGACTCTCCCTGATCAACCAGAGTTGAACGGCGTTTGAACGTTTGAACGGCGAAAACGTTCAGCAATGTTCAACGCGTGCTTGGAGGCTGACGCGGGTTCACGTGCACGGAAAACGCTTTTCCAGCACGCTCAACACGCACGTCACGTGACGCGCGACGCCAAGACGTGGCTGGAGGTGCGTCCCCCATTGACTTTGCATGTAAACTGGACGTTCCTGCCGTTGAAAACGCGTTTGGTCAGGACGTACCATTAGTCTTTGTCATGTTTTTCTGGATTTTGAAAATTTCTCTTGGAAATTTACAGACAGTCATTAACTCACACAAATAAACTGCATATCTTTATTTTCACAACAGCAGGGAGGAACTTTGTCTCTGATTGAGTGCACACTCATTGAAGAACTGGATGCTAATGATGAAGACTGTGAGTATCTCTATTGTCTTTCTTTAGTTCTTTAGTGCATTAACTGTATCATCAAATCTCTATCCTCATCAACTCTGCATCAGTGAAGTTTTTACTTACCTGTAGTTGTTTTCTGTTGCTTTGCAGACAACGCTGCAGGTCAAGGCTTCAGTCACCTGGAATTTAAGATTGTGGTGGAGCCTCCTGATTGTCAGAGCTTCTCCGTTGTCCTCTTAGCTCCTTCCCGCCAAGAGAAAGCTGCCTGGACCAGCGACATCAGCCAGGTGGGAGTTCGGAGCTGCAATTAAGAACGTGAGCCTCTCTCTCTGTGGTTAGCTCTCATGCTTCTTTCCTTTTTGTTTCAGTGCATTGATAACATCCGCTGTAACGGCCTCATGACCAGCGTGTTTGAGGAAAACTCTAAAGTCTCTGTGCCACACATGATCAAGTAAGAAAAGTTGCCAGTTGGATTTATGATAATGTTGATGCATTAGAACAATTATTCATTCATTCAGTCTTTGTTTATACAGGTTGATCCCACTGAGCCTTGAAGACTCATTTACAAGAGAGACCTGAAAATAACTAATCAGCAAAAGAAGTGCAAACTTAATAATAATTGTCTAATTGTTGTTAAACATTGACTTTTAGAACTTAACATAGGAGGCCAAGATGGGGTAGAGGCAGGGCTGCCGACTCGGGACACAAAAGTCCCAGGCTCGATCCCCAGTTGCACATCTTGTGGTGTCTCTGAGCAGTACACCCCATTCCCAATCGCCCCCAACAGCCGCCCCCAATAGCCACCCAACACACCACCTGGTAGAGTTGCACTCAGTTCCAAATAATCTGAACCGACCTGGCCCCAGCCCACAGCCATCATCCGAAATCCCCACCTGATCCGATGAATTAACAGGTTTTTCAGGTCCGAACCCGAAAAAAACTGACATTTTTAATTCAGTTTTTTTAATTTATTTTTTTATTCATTTTTATTTAATTAAAAACTATAACAACGCAAAAATAATACCAAAAAGATGTATGCAGTCAAAATAAAATGAAAGGCAGCAGCAGAAGAATTAATCTTATATCTGTCCCTTTTTAACCCTTACTGTATTTTTACCGAACAAAAACAAAAAACAAGACAAGCAACAACTTCAGTGAGTTAAAAGCAACATCTACTAAACAACAACATCATCAACTCAAACAATAACTTTAGTGGATTCAATTTGGAGTTTTTTGTATTCTGTCAAATAACTCTCCTTTAACATTCTCTTAAATATATACTGTATTGAGATCTGGCATTTTTAAACGTATCCTCCAGACCAAGGGTCTGCAACCTGCGGCTCTGGAGCCACATGCGGCTCTTTGGTCCCTCTGCAGCGGCTCTTTCAAGCTTTGACCAAAACTAACATAAAACTGAATTTTATAGGATGTTGTACGCACAAAAAATGACTAGTTTAACAGTTTTCCTGTCAACTCCTTTGCAAATATGTGGATTACTTAGACTTAGATCCTCCCGCGCTCGAAAGCGCATTGGGCGGCAAGCTGTTTCCATTGATCTCTATCCTTGGCGATCACCTCCACCGTGCTCGGGTCGAAGCCCTGTACCTTCAGGTCTTTCTCAAAGGATCGTCTCCACGTCAGTTTGGGTCTGCCTCTCTTTCTGTTTCCTTGTGGTTTCCAATTGAAGGCAATCTTTGGTAGTCTCTGTGCTTCCATTCTCAGTACATGTCCTGCAAACTTGAGCTTCCTTAGCTTAATTGTTTGGCTCATGGGTATGGTATGTGTCCTGCGATAGACTTCTGCGTTTGTAATCCGATCTAGGTATGTAATCTTCAGTATCTTTCGCAGGCATCTTTGTTGGAATGCATCCAATTTCTTGGCCATCTTTACTGACATCTTCCACGTCTCACTGGCATACAAGGCTGTGGGGATAACCACTGCTTGCAGCAGTCTGACCTTAAGATTCGTGGATATGGATTTACTTGCCCATATTGATTGCATTCTTCTGAATGTTGATGCTGCCTTACCGATGCGGGTGGTAATATCTGCATCTACGTTGCCATCGTCAGTAATGACACTTCCAAGGTAGACACATTTCTGTACCTTCTCAACCGATGATTGGTCTATTGTTATCTGTATGTTTGGTTCTGTGTACCCAACCTGCATAACCTTTGTTTTCCCTACGTTTATTTTCAAACCAATCCTTTTTAGCATTTTCTTGTAGGGCTTGTGTCATATCTTGAAGCACTGGTTGAGTGTCTGCCAGTAGGACTATATCGTCTGCAAAGTCTAGATCCGTTAAGTTCTCATTTGTCGTCCATTTTATTCCAAAATTTGGTTTGCACATGGCTATTCTCATTACATAGTCTATGGCGAGGAGGAACAAGAATGGAGATAGTGGGCAACCCTGTCTTACTCCAGTGAGTATTTCAAAGTAATCTGTGGTGCCTGCTTCTACCTTCACACAGCAGCTGGCGCCATCATACAAATTTTGGAAGATCTCTACATACATCTCGGGTATACCATAGCTTCGCACGATGTCCCACAAGCTTATTCTGTGTATGCTATCAAATGCTTTTTGGAAATCGATGAAATTCATAGCTATAGGTTTTTGGAACTCTATGCATTGCTCTATGATGTTTCTTAGCACGAAAATCTGGTCACTGCATGATCTGTTGGGACGGAATCCCGCTTGTTCTTCTCTAAGTTCTTTGTCAACGGCGTCTCTTAGTCTGTTTAACAGCACCGCACAGAATAGTTTCCCTGGTACCGAAAGTAGCGTTATTCCTCTCCAGTTTCCGCATTCGCTTAGGTCTCCTTTCTTTGGTATCTTTATTATGGTTCCTTTTCTCCATTCTGTGGGTGTTGTTTTCTTGTTCCAGCATGCGTTATATAGGTCCGTCAACTTCTCTACCATTGCCTCACCGCTATGTTTAAGCAATTCTGCCGATATATTGTCGTTTCCTGGTGATTTGTTGTTTTTAAGTTTGTTGATTGCTTTTGTGACCTCTTCTTTTTGAATTTGCCCTGTATTTACTTCTAGGTGTTGTTTTGTGTACTTTCTGTAAATGTAAGAGGTTGTGCTGGTTCAGTGTTTCCTGGAAATGTTCTACCCAGCGGGCATTTCTTTCTATTTCTGTCTTTATCATTTTTCCATTTTTGTCTTTGATTAGTACTTCGCCATTGTTTCCAGTGCCTCCTAGGTCTCTGGCTCTGCGAAATAGTGTCCTGGTATTGTTTTCATCTGCAGCCTTCTGGGCTTCTTTGCATTTATCTTCTAACCAGATCTTTTTATCTTCCTTGCAGCTTTTTTTAACTTGTTTGTTCAACTGTCTATATTTCTCCTTGGCCTCATTCCTTCCATCCACCATCTGTATCTGATCTCTGTGTTGTTTAGCTTCTCTTCGCTGGTCAATCAGGTTCCATGTTTTTGGTCTAATCCATCTTTCTTTTCTAGTTCCCCTTCTCCAGCCGATAGTTGCCTCTGCTGCTTACGGCACTGCTTCTTGGAAGCATTGCCATTTTTCTTCGATATCATCCTCATCCTGTAGTACCTGGAATCTGTTTGTTGTTTCAATTTCTAGTTTATCCGACCACTCTTTGTCTTTGCGCTTTGCCGTGTCGTAGATCATTGTTTGTGTTTGGTTGTTGCCTTTCTTCAACTTCAGTTTCACCGTTCCTCTCACCAAGTAGTGGTCTGATCCTATATCTGCGCCCCTGCAGCTTTTGACATCTCTGAGTGAGCTGCGCCATCTTCGGTTAATGCAGATATAATCAATTTCATTTAATGTGTTGCCATCTGGGGAGCGCCATGTTTTCTTGTGGATTTCCTTGTGTTTGAAGTATGTGTTTCCAACACATAATTCATTCATATTGCAGAAGGTCAGTAGTCTGTCTCCGTTATCGTTTGTGTGTGTAGCCGCTCCAAAGGGTCCAATTACTCCCTCCCATCCTTGCCTGTTTCCACTGATTTGCGCGTTCCAGTCTCCAATCACTATTTTCATATCATAGCTTGGTGACTCATTTATTGTATCCTGCAGCTGTTCATAGAATGCATCTTTCTCCTCTTCATTTGCATTCTCAGTTGGTGCATAGATTTGTATAATTGTAACCTTAATGTGTCGTGATTGGAATCTAGCCGTGATAATACGATCGTTAACTGGTATCCAGCCAATGAGTGCTTTCTCTGCCTCCTTGTCTAAGATGAGTCCCACTCCGCGGATGTGATGCTCTGTACCCCCCGAGTACAGCAGCGTCTTCCCTTCACTCTTCAGTTTTCCGCTGCCTGTCCAGCGTACTTCACTCATCCCCAAGATCTTGAGTCTATATCTGTCAAATTCTTTTAGTACTTGCGCAAGATTTCCACTTTGGAACAACGTACGTACATTCCACGTGGCAATCTTGGTTATACTGTTGGCGGAGAGGATGTTGTTCCGCATCCGGTACTGAGCTTCCCGAGGGCTTTCACTCAGGTCCATCATAAATGGGGGAGAACAACTCCTTTTGTTGCCTGTTGTGTTCTGAAATAAGCTTGCCGTTTCTGTAGCGGTGTTTTGTTTTTACAGGGCAGGGTTGCTAGCCCTGCGCCCAGCCCTCCTCCTTTTGCAACCTGGCTTGGGACAGGCTTTGGCGGAGTACTAATACACAAAGTAACTTATACTCGCTTTAACTTTATAATAATAATAATAATAATAATGTCATATTTTTGTCATCTGTGCATGTTTCCATACAAGACAAAATTTGACTCTGCATTTAACCCAATCACCACCAGGTGGCAGCGGGCAGCTATAGAAAGCGCGCCGGGGAGCGGTTGGGATGAGATGTGCTGCTCAAACACACCACAAGTTATGCCGTGACTGGGGTTCGAACCTGGGTCCTCCGGGTCCCAAGTCTAGTTCCCTTGCCACTACACCATCTTGGCCCCTTCTTTATGCTTTATTCTTCAAAGTAGGATACGCAATTACCATATTTTTTGGACTATAAGGTGCACCAGATTATAAGGTGCATTATCAAAACAAAACAGATAAGTCAAACTTTATCCAACTCATTCATAATAACCACATACAATCGGTTTGAGGTCAGTAAGCACAACCAGAATTAATACAGAAGACTCACTGGATTATAAGGCTCACTGTCAATTTTTGAGAAAATTAAAGGATTTTAAATGCGCCTTATAGTCCAAAAAATAAGGTACTCCACAATTTTATAAAAAGCACATTTGTCTGCACAGTTCACTGTTTTAGTTTTTTTATTTATTATGGCAAAATACAAGACAATACAAGACGTTGGACAGATGAATGGAAGATGGATGGAATCCAATATTTTCTTTTGTCTCAAAATGTAAAAATATCAATAAATGTTAACATTCATTAGTTTTTAGTTTTATAACTTCACACCTACTGGCCAGAAAAGCCCCTCTAGCAAACTTAAAATGGCCCACGGGCCACCAGTTGATAATGACAGTTGTAGCAGGTATTGCGGCTCTTGACACGTTTAATTTAGTGAACGAAAGGGCAGAAATGGCTCTTTAGATTGTAAAGGTTGCAGACCCCTGCTCCAGACCATTCCATAATCCTATGCCCTGGATTACAGTGGACCATTCTATTAAACTAGTGCTAAAATAATGGTTCACAAATATTTCTATCCCTTTAAGAAAATAACCACTCCCTTTTAACAAAATGTACTTGACTATTGACAGGCATTAAGCTTTTTTGAGCCCTATACATAATCTGCAAAATGTTGTAATTGATCAAATCATAGAATTTCAATATCTGCAGTTGACAAAACAATACATTTGATGGATGTCTATAATTTTGCATGGTGATAATTCGTACGGCTCTTTTCTGTAAAATACTTTGTAAAAAGTGGATTTGTAATTGTTTTACATGCTTTACTCCAGACTTCAATACGGTAAATTAAATTTAAAGTCAGCTTTGACTGCTTATACCACCGACTATTATTAACAGCTGGCGGACGCACGTGGCTGAGGGGGGCAGCAGATCAGAGCTGAGGAGCCCTCAAAGTGCATTAAATGCTTCCCCTGCTCTTGCCTGCATTGAACCCTGCTCTGACATGTCAGATATTTTGTGATCTCACCTGTTTGGGTCTCGGCCTTGCGCATCTGCTGAGTGCATCGGCTGAATGAACATCCATTTGGGCTGATGGATTTCTGGCAGTAGTCCATCTGAAGCTTAACTGAGCTTTTTACCTCTTTCAACCGACCGGTCAGCGCATGGTCATTGGCTGCGTGCTCTAGGTGAAGTATGGCAAGTCATGTTTGCATATATTGGATCGTTGGCCGCACGCGTCCCTGATGCAATAAAAAGCCTTGACACCGAATCCGGGGCAGGGCCGTGCTCCGGGTTTGAGATCGAAATTACAGCTCCACCACCTGGGGGTGGATGGGCCAAATGCAGAGAGCTAATTTTGCCATTGTATGGGAACATACAATGATGACAACACATAACACATTATTACTATTATTATTTACAATAATGTATGCAAAAATTCATAACCGAGGTAGCCAGTTTTGACTTTTAGTGACCTTAGGATTGGTGGGGAAATCAAGCAGCCACCACATAAAATATTCCTGTTACATTGAACAACTTTAGTCACCAAAACTGTTTTCAGTGTCAAATAAACAAAACATATTGGTGAAGTGGACATAGTCAAAGGTCTGGACTAATGCAACAAACTAAGAAAGTGTAGTGGCTGGTTTTTGATTAATATTTTGTTCATCATTTGCTCCAAATTTTGCTTTGTCTCAACATATAGCTTT
This sequence comes from Garcialebias charrua, assembly GCA_038048925.1. NCBI lineage: Eukaryota > Metazoa > Chordata > Actinopteri > Cyprinodontiformes > Rivulidae > Garcialebias > Garcialebias charrua. Next base: position 70,291 of record JBBPBX010002067.1, on the reverse strand, counting down.
TTTGATTTGCTGCATAATTTTCACTTGGAGGTTCTGTTAATTTCTTGATGTGAAGCACATTCTGTTACCTTTTTTGTATATTTAGATTTATTCCAGATGTATCATTTGGAGAAAAAAAAAGTAGATGCAACAATGTCGGACAATTATCACTGGTAGGAGGGATGAATCAAACCTTTTCCAACATGCTGGCTCGTTATTATAGGGCAACAGTGCTGCACATAGTTCCTCTTCCTCTGTTTCATCCTGAGACGTAAATCCCACCAGATCACAGGAGATAATAATAATTTTATGCAAAATCTGTGTTGCAAAAAGCACTGAGCTCTTAGAATAAGGAGCTTTTTGCCCTGGCCATTATTTATATAAATGTGAGTGGGTTAACACTAAAGCATAATACTTAATTTAAATATGGACCAAATGAACCAGTACATACAGAAACTGTTAGATTGACAGCAGAGTTTGAGGTGCAAGTCTCCCTTTGCAAAAGCTTTCAAGAAATGAGCATTTATGCAAAATCCTAAATTTAACCTACTGGTAAAAAAGACGTGCAATTTTTGATAAGTCTGGGCCTGTCTTGTGTACAGAGAAAATATGTTTGGCCCTAAATGCCTGTTCTTTGAAACAAAGGAACATATATGTGTTTTGTATGTATACATGATTCAACTTGAGACACTTTTTTGTGTAAAAACTACAGTTTTCTGTTTTAATGTTAATGCAGTGAGAAGGAAACTGAGATGAGTGCAGCTCATTATCAGTCATAGTACAAATGCTAGTGTTTAGTTTTAGTGTTTTAAATGAAAAAAAAAAAACATATTTTCTGCCATATATTTTAGAATATAGGGGGTACAGCATGAAAAACCTTAACAAAGCCTATTTTTATTCTGCAAAAAAGAGCTGTAAGAATTATAACGAGAAAGAGTTATTTTCACCCTTCTAATGTTCTGTTTTGTCAATTGAAATGACTTAAGTTTTATGATTTGGTGGATTATAATATTCTTCTACTTATGTTTAAAGCTCAGAATCACTTGCTACCATCAAACATTCAAGTGTATTTTGTAAAAAGGAAGAGTTGTTATAATTTGAAGGGAATAGATATTTTTGTTAAACCAAAGTATAAAACCAGTTTAAAGGGTCGGTCTACTACAATACAGGGAATGGGTCTGTGGAATGGTTTGGAGGATGATGTAAAATTAGTGAAGTCAATGTTAATATATAAGAAAAAGATAAAAACTATTTTGTTGGAAAGATATGTATTAACTGATTAATGTCTATTTTGTTAAACGTGAAATTTTGATGAGTTAAGTATTTTGCTGTATTATATATGAATGATTATTGTTTGAATTGATAGTTTGAATTGATTTTGTTTAAGAGGGAGCAGATATGATAAGAAATTTTCTTCTTCTGCTTCCTTTCATTTTATGTTTTTTTTTTTTTTTGAAAATGTATTTGTGTTTTTTTAATTGAAATGAAATGAATAAATAAATAAATAAATAAATAAATAAGAATAAGCTAAATAAGTTTAATGTTGGTGTTTTTCTGCAATAGGTCTGATGCCCGGCTGCATAAAGACGACGTGGACATTTGCTTCAGCAAGACACTCAATTCCTGCAAGGTGCCACAGATCCGATACGCCAGCGTGGAGCGTCTGCTGGAGCGCCTGACAGACCTGCGCTTCCTCTCCATAGACTTTCTCAACACCTTCCTCCACACTTACAGGATCTTCACCACCGCCGCCGTGGTCATCGACAAGCTGGCTGACATCTACAAGAAACCGTTCACGTCCATCCCTGTGAGGTACTCGGAGCCGAGGGTGCATTGTGTGTAGCTGCTCCTGAACCAGACTGTAGGCCTCATCATATTGATCCATCCTTATTGTCTTCCCACTCTCCTCACATTTAACAGTTCATCCTTCATTCTATCTTTTCTCATTATTCATCTTCCCTGCATTCCTGTCACTGCTGCAGCATTGAGCAGCACTCATATGACCGACTCTCCATCATGTCCCTGTGTCCCGACTACAGTCTCAAGATCACACAGCTTGCTCTGGACCAGTCCAAGTAAATATGACCAGTTGGACTGGTGCTCTGTTCCTGCTGTCCCCATCAGAGCTGCAGATTAACTCCACTCATCTCTTTCAGGTCTTTGGAGCTCTTCTTCGCCACTAATCAGGGCACCTGGGGTAACGACCCGCTGAACAACAAATCTCCGAGGCTCTGCCGCAAGTTTTCATCCCCTCCTCCCATTACCATCCCCTCCTGCACCTCCTCCCCGATGCACTGCCGCAAGCTCTCCCTCAGTTACCCCATCAGCCTGAAAGTGGGAGCTCTAGATCTGTCCACGACGCCCTCCTCCTCCGCGGCCAACTCTCCTACCTCCAGTCATAGTCCTTCCATTTCCTCTCCTCCTCCCAGCTTATCCAAGCCCATGTCTGGCTTCTCCTCCCCTCCGCCCACTGCCACATCCTTTCCCAGCTTCCCACCGGTCTCTGGAGTGTCCTCGCTGCCTCCGCTCTCCACCAAGGCCCCACTGGACCTCAGTCGTGGTCCCATCTCTCCAGAGCTGAGTCCAGCTGCGGGGGAGGATGTCACTGGAGAGTTACCTCGCCTTGATGCCTTCTGTGGGAAGCTGAGGCGCAGCTTTCGCAGAGGTGAGTCCCACATGTACTCTGATGCTTCAGAATTGTATGTTCCAGAACTGCGCTGATTGGGGTGGCTGCATGTTGGAGTAGATCTGTTACATTCATTCTGAGGTTTTGCTTTTGGAAACTTTAGTTCCTCAGCTGCTGGATGTAAGTCACATTTTTTGGATGACTGTTCCCTCTGGTATCAGAGGCTGTGCAGCTGGAAGGATTTTTACTGAAACTTTTTTAGTTTTGGACATTTGTTATGATGCATAGCCATAACAACAATGTTGTTTTTTTCTTAACAACTGGGAGCAGCTGATTAAAAACTCAAATGCTCAAATAATAATAATAATAATAATAATAATAAATTCAATTTATAACGCACTTTTCATTAATGAAAATCTCAAAGTGCTACAAGGTGCAACAGAATTAAATGTCAATAAAACAAGTAATAAAACAAGTAAAATCAATAACAGTATCAACTAAGATCAAAAGTAGAATCATGAGGAGGTAGAGTATGCTCGGTTGAAAAGAAAGGTCTTCAAGCCGCTCTTAAAGTCAACCACAGACTGTGGGGCTCTCAGACAGTCAGGAAGAGAGTTCCACAGGCGGGGGGCAGCCACACTGAAAGCCCGGTCTCCCATGGTCCTTAATTTGGTTCTCGGAATGTGAAGGAGATTACTGTTCTGTGACCGCAGCGAACGGGTGGATGAGTATGGAATAAGAATATCCTTCAGATAATCTGGTGAAGTTCCGTGTAAGCATTGATGTGTAATGAGAGCAGTTTTGTACTGAATTCTGTAGGCGACAGGAAGCCAATGAAGGTTATGGAGAATGGGCGTAATATGTTCAAATTTACGAACTCTCAACAAGATCCTTGCTGCACTGTTTTGAATATATTGAAGTTTCTGAAGGTTTTTGCCAGGGATTCCAATAAACAGGGAGTTGCAGTAGTCGAGCCTGGAGGAGACAAAAGCATGGACGAGCTTCTCAGCATCGGAAAAAGTTAGGGATGGGCGAAGTCTGGAGATGTTTCGAAGATGGAAGAAGCAAGTTTTAAACAGAAGCTTAATGTGATTTTCAAATGTAAGATTGGAGTCCATTTTTATTCCAAGATTAGTAACAGAGGTGGAGAGGGGGATGTCTTGTCCAGAAAAGGAAAGTGTTGTTATAGGAGATGTTTGTACCTGGTGAGGGGTGCCAATCAGTATGGCCTCAGTCTTGGAGCAGTTTAATTGAAGAAAGTTCTGATTCATCCATGCCCTAATTGCCTCCAGGCAGGCAGAGAGGGCAGTGAGTGAAGATGGAGATGACAAGGTGGAAGATGAGGATGCTCCAGTCCTGATGTAAAGCTGTGTATCGTCGGCATAACAGTGAAAAGAAATGTTGAACTGATTAATAATTTGACCTAAAGGCAGCATGTAAAGGGAAAACAGCAGGGGCCCCAGAACCGACCCCTGAGGGACACCACAGGAGACACAGACTGTCTGGGACGTGGCGTTGCCAAGACTAACACATTCCAGCCTATTGGAGAGGAAAGATTTGAACCAGTCCAGGACGGTGTCGCAGAGACCGACCTCCACATGAAGACGGTGGAGGAGGATACTATGGTCCACAGTGTCGAAGGCTGCAGTGAGGTCAAGGAGGACAAGGATGGAGGGAGAGCCAGTGTCAGCAGCCAAGAGGACATCATTGGTAACTCTCAGCAATGCAGTCTCAGTACTGTGAGCTGCTCTGAATCCAGACTGGAACTTCTCATACAGGGAGTGTTGTTGTAGGTCAGGGGTGTCAAAGTCAAATACACCGAGGGCCAAAAAAACAAATTTGCTACAAGCCAAGGGCCGGACTGGTTCAATGTTTATTATAAGGAGGTGATAGAAGTTTTTTTTCTTCTTTCTGCACTCTTTTCATTCAATGTTTTTTTTTTTATGAATTTGTTTTATTTTGTCTCTTTTAAATGAATGAATAAATGAATTAAATAAAATATTAAATAAAGCCTCAATAAACACTTATGATCAATAACTCATGTGAATAATGCAGAATACCATCCTGATTTATGCTCAATAATCCAGGTGAATAACACAGAATAACATCCTGATTTATGCTCAATAATCCAGGTGAATAACAGAATAACACTCTGATGCATGCTCAATAATCCAGGTAAATAACACAGAATAACATCCTGAATTATGCTCAATAATCCAGGTGAATAACAGAATAACACTCTGATGCATGCTCAATAATCCAGGTAAATAACACAGAATAACATCCTGAATTATGCTCAATAATCCAGGTGAATAACAGAATAACATCCTGATTTATGCTCAATAATCCAGGTAAATAACACAGAATAACATCCTGATTTATGCTCAATAATCCAGGTGAATAACAGAATAACATCCTGATTTATGCTCAATAATCCAGGTGAATAACAGAATAACACCCTGATGCATGCTCAATAATCCAGGTAAATAACACAGAATAACATCCTGAATTATGCTCAATAATCCAGGTAAATAACAGAATAACATCCTGATGCATGCTCAATAATCCAGGTAAATAACACAGAATAACATCCTGATTTATGCTCAATAATCCAGGTGAATAACAGAATAACACCCTGATGCATGCTCAATAATCCAGGTAAATAACACAGAATAACATCCTGATTTATGCTCAATAATCCAGGTGAATAACAGAATAACACCCTGATGCATGCTCAATAATCCAGGTAAATAACACAGAATAACATCCTGATTTATGCTCAATAATCCAGGTGAATAACAGAATAACATCCTGATTTATGCTCAATAATCCAGGTGAATAACAGAATAACACCCTGATGCATGCTCAATAATCCAGGTAAATAACACAGAATAACATCCTGATTTATGCTCAATAATCCAGGTGAATAACAGAAAAACACCCTGATGCATGCTCAATAATCCAGGTAAATAACACAGAATAACATCCTGAATTATGCTCAATAATCCAGGTGAATAACAGAAAAACACCCTGATGCATGCTCAATAATCCAGGTAAATAACACAGAATAACATCCTGATTTATGCTCAATAATCCAGGTGAATAACAGAAAAACACCCTGATGCATGCTCAATAATCCAGGTAAATAACACAGAATAACATCCTGAATTATGCTCAATAATCCAGGTGAATAACAGAAAAACACCCTGATGCATGCTCAATAATCCAGGTAAATAACACAGAATAACATCCTGATTTATGCTCAATAATCCAGGTGAATAACAGAATAACATCCTGATTTATGCTCAATAATCCAGGTAAATAACAGAATAACATCCTGATGCATGATCAATAATCCAGGTAAATAACACAGAATAACATCCTGATTTATGCTCAATAATCCAGGTGAATAACAGAATAACATCCTGATTTATGCTCAATAATCCAGGTAAATAACAGAATAACATCCTGATGCATGATCAATAATCCAGGTAAATAACACAGAATAACATCCTGATTTATGCTCAATAATCCAGGTAAATAACAGAATAACATCCTGATGCATGATCAATAATCCAGGTAAATAACACAGAATAACATCCTGATTTATGCTCAATAATCCAGGTGAATAAAAGAATAACATCCTGATTTATGATCAATAATCCAGGTAAATAACACAGAATAACATCCTGATTTATGATCAATAATCCAGGTAAATAACAGAATAACATCCTGATTTATGCTCAATAATCCAGGTGAATAACAGAATACCGTAACACCCTGATGCATGCTCAATAATCCAGGTAAATAACACAGAATAACATCCTGATTTATGATCAATAATCCAGGTGAATAATGCAGAATAATAAACGCTTCTTTCATAACTTCTCCATCACTGAAAGACTTCTTATGTTGAGCCAGGATGCAGCTAACACGGTAGGAGGCGATCGTAGCAACCTTACCTTTTGTGCTGGGCTGAGTGAAGATCGATTGCTGTGCTGCAAGCTTGTGTTTTAGCTCCCGCATGTTCTGAGTCCATAAACAACTTTTAGGAGGGAAATCTGTCTCAAACAGTTTGTGCATCGTCTTGAAATGCCGCTCCAAGTTACACTTTTTGGGCAAGGCAACGCTCGAATTACAGATGAGGCAAATAGACTTCGAATTAGAATAAACAAAAAAATACTCCTCCTCCCACTCTGTGTGAAAATAATAAGTTTTCGTTTGCTTGTTTGCTAGTTCTGCAGCATCCATGTTTACTTCGCACCGATAGCTCCACTGCTGTCTTAAAGTCTCGTCAGTCACTGCACCCAAAACTCGCGAGACTATGTCTGTGAGAAAACAAGATGGGGAGGGCTGAGGAAAGTGTTGCTGCGCATTGGAATATCGTCACTTCTCCCACCCCCCACCTCCACCACTTCTGCCGGAGTTAGAATGAAGCTGAGCACCTCCACCACTTCAGCCGGAGTTAGAATGAAGCTTAGCAGCGGACATTTCACCTTGTTAACAGCTGAGAGCCGGCTGCCGGTGTTCTGTGGCTTGCGGGCCGGCTCTAATAGTTATTAAATATCATCCAGGGGGCCATAAATAATTGTTTTGCGGGCCGGATCTGGCCCGCGGGCCGCCGCCTTGACATATGTGTTGTAGGTGGTCCTGCAGCTGAGCAGCAACAGCTTTTTCCAGCACTTTAGACAGAAAAGGGAGGTGTGAAATTGGGCGGTAATTAGAAAAAATGTCGGGATCCAAATTAGATTTTTTCAGAAGAGGCCTAATGATGGCGGTTTTTAGAGGCAGTGGAACATGACCAGATTGTAGAGACTGATTTATTATTTGAGTGATAAGTGGGCCTATTGCAGAATGATTGGTTTTTATGAGAGACGAGGGGAAAGGATCCAGGGCGCAGGATGAAGGCTTCATTTTCTTGATGATGGCCTCCACCTCACTCTGAACAACTTCGTCAAAGCTGTTTAGGGTCCCAGAATGCAGACGGGTAGGTGGCACACTGAGAACAGGGAGGTTGTGGAGCTGAGATCTGATAGTGTCAACTTTGGTTTTAAAAGATGAAAGAAACAGGTCGCATTTTTGAGCAGAGTCCTCAAGAGTTTGTTTAATGGGATTAAGCAGACGAGTGATTGTGGAGAAGAGCTGTTTAGAGTTTCCAGGGCAGGTGTTGATGATGTTAGAATAATATTTGGAGCGTGCTTCTTTAAGAGAATAGGCGTACGCTTTCTGATGTTCTTTATATGCCTGCTTATGCACAGTAATATCTCAACTATAGCCCCAAATCTCAAACGAGTTGAAAAGAAGGCACCGTGAATGCATTCCCGTCTACTTTCCGGCTGTGCTCGAGTGCCTGAGCACTGAGATCCTGGAACTAGCAAGAAACGCAGTTGTGACAGCAGAGGGACAGGATCGTCCCTCGGCACCTGCAGCCGGCTGTCCGCAGCAACAAGGACTTCAGCAGGCTGCTGGGAGGAGTGGCCATCGCTCTGAGAGGAATTCAGCCCAGCATTTGGGTGGTCCTGCAGCCTGGGGGAACAGAGAGGCCAGCCGAGTCTGGGTGGACAGACATTTACAAGAGATCCTTCCTGCCCACAGCCATCAGTATCTATAACATCTTAATGAAACAAGGATAATGAGTTACAACAACATTTAATTTCCCTTTGGGATTAATAAAGTATTTTTGATCAGAGTTGGCTGCTAGGTTGTCCTTTGAATTCAAAATGTAGCTGCAACATTTGTGGCATGTTCTTCTGAAGCAACCTTAAAGTTGCAAGCATGATTTATTATCTACAAACATCACATCAGATTTTGGCTTGCCCTTGATACTGTTTTACCAACCCAAACTGTCTAAAATGCAAAAACTGAAAAACGAAGCTTTGAAATCAGCATCTGACTGCAGCATGAATTTTGGTTTTTTTATAAATTCAACAGCAGAGTACCAGGTCAGCAGATTAGAGAGGAAAGCAAGATAGAGACTCTTGAGTGCAGCTGGAGTTCTCTCAGAGGAAAAACAACTAAACTGAGTGAGTTAAATAGAGAGCACTTGAATTGCTCCTAAAATAGCAGCTTATGAAACGAAATATGCTTGTTTTATAACATGCTTATTACAAGGTAAAGAAAAATGTCCACTCTGTTGCAAATACATTGCAGCACATAAATGTATCTTGTCTTTACCATGTTCTAAATGTACTCAGATGTAGCCTCAAGTGTACAAATACAAAGAACAAATTCCACCACATCATTATGTATTCAACAATAATGAAGTCAAAATTAGAAAGATAAATGTAAAAACATAGGGCCACCCTGTTTTAGAACCTCCTTTAGCAGCAGTAACTCTCAGGATTCATGATTGTATCAGTTTGTCACATGGTTGAGGAAGGATTTTGGCCCACTATTCTTCACAACATTGCTTCAGTCCATAAAGGTTTTGCCAATAGTTTCTGCACAGCTGCATTAAGGTCCATCACAGTACAGTATTTCAATCTGGTTGAGGTCTGGACTTTGACTGGACCATTGCAGGGCCTTGAGTCTCCTCCTTTTCAGCGATTCTGTTGTAGAATCGTTCTGTGCTTGGGATGTTGCCTTTTGGGGTCAAGCATCAGCTGTAAGACAGATAGTCTCATGGTTACAGTAAATGGTAAATGGAGCTTATTTATATAGCACTTTCCAGCCCCCTATGAGGGGTCCCAAAGCGCTTTAAAATACCAACCATCCACCCGTTCATACACACATTCATACACCGGTAGCGGTAGTCTGCCATACAAGGCACCATCCAGTCCTGCCGGGAGCAACTCGGGGTTAAGTGTCTTGCCCAGGGACACAACGACACATGGTGTGGGGAACCGGGATTCGAACCTCCAACCTTCCGATCGGGGGACGACTGCCATTACCACTACACCACAGCCGCCCCCGTTAATGCCGGGTACCGACCAAACGCGTCGAAACGCTCCTGCCGTCCCCTTTTGGCCGCTTGTCACTGTTCACACTGAAGCCACTGAAGACGCGTCTGATGACGCGCATTGGGAGGAGGAAGAGGAGGGGGTCTGGCTCCTGTTGTTCGTTTCATGCACACTGGGCAGATGAAATCAGCTGTTCGTGAGCCTCGTTACTACTTGAGTGTGTTTTCTACGAGCCGAACTGCAGCTCCAAAAGTCTTTGTTGAGATTAAAACGTTTTTTTATGTTTGGGGTGATCGTACGCTCGAGCGGACAGCAGCAACTGTAAAAATGCCAAGTTTATTTATTTTTTAATTATTTTTTACATTTTTGGGCTCTAGTGGCCTTTATGGTACATCCAGACCGAACAGCGTTTCAACTTCCAAAAAGCTCGTCACGCACGCAAGTGGACGCACTTGGTGTCCAGACAGGAACGCGAAACTGCGGCGGGGTGTGTGGGAGGAGCTTACCGGTATACCGAGTCCTCACTGCACTCCGCCAGGCGAGGAGCTTTTTATTTCTGTCTCTGTGGAGCAGACTTGACTGGTCGTGAAGGACTTGTCGCGAACACACAGCTACAATGAGTTTCTCTTCCATAGTCCATGACTCCGCGGGTTTTTTCTGTGTCCCACAAACAATACGTCACATAGTTGCGCAATCGTTTCCGCGTCACATAGGGACTCTCCCCCTCTCCCCCTGACCCCCTCTCTTCTCCCCCGACTCTCCCTGATCAACCAATCAGGGAGAGTTGAACGGCGTTTGAACGTTTGAACCGCGAAATCTTCAGCTAGATCAAGGCGTGCTTTGGAGGCTGACGCGGGTTCACGTGCACGGAAAAACGCTTTCCATCACGCTCAACACACACGTGACGTGACACCCGACGCCAAGACGCGGCTGGAGGCGCGTCCCCCATTGACTTTGCATGTAAACTGGACGCTCCTGCCGTTGAAACGCTGTTAGGTGTGAATGTACCATTATTGTAGAGGGAGAGGGCGAAACGGGTAGAGAGAGGGGAGAGACACTGCAGAAACAGCTCGTCGGGTCTGGGACGCGAACCCGCGACGCCTGCAGAGAGGCGCAGCCTCAATATGTGCCGCGCGCTTATCCCCCACACCAAAGCGGCGGCACAAAATGCCAAGTTTCTTACCGGAGGCTGGTTTCTTCATGGAGGCTCGATGGGGTAAGTTTAAAAAGTCCAAAAAAAGTCCCGTTGTCGTTGCGTCATCACATAGCAGAGTCTCTCCCGATTGGTTGCTGCGATGCGTCGAGCAGCCAAAGGTCAACTAGGTGAACTTTGACGGCTCAACGCGGCTCGACGCGGCTAGACGCTGCTCGACGCTTCGGCTGCGTCACGTGCGCAGAAATGAACTGCCGCGCCGCTTCAAACACTCAAAACGCGCCGCTTCACGATTCGACGCGCCTCGACTCGTCTCCACATAGACTTTCAATGTAAACCGGCCGCTTCCGCTGCCCGAAACGCATTTGGTCGATACCCGGCATAACTCTTGTTAACTCTTGAATCTTTGGTCTACAGAGGAGTTTGTGGTTGACTCAAAGGCTGTGAAGTGTGCTGGCCCTGGGGCTGCAAAACAAGCCCAAACATCAACCCTCTACCACCGTGCTTTACAGTTGACATGAAGTGTTGTGCTGTTTGTTTGTTTTTCAAACTGTTCTTCACAGCCACAGACGTCTTTTGGCTCCCTTCTGTCCATATGACATTGCTCCAGAAGTCTTCTGGTTCATTCAGATGAAACTTGCACAGTCTGACTTGGGAGCATCCACTCCTGCAAAGATTATCAGCTGCCTTAAATGGTTTTCTTATTTGAGGTCATTGCAGGGGTCTTTCCTCCTTGGCATTGTGTTAACACACTGCAACAGAGAGGCAGCTTTGATAAGCATGGCAGCGCTGAGGATGCTCAGATAATCAGGTGTGTTTGACTAGCAGCACCTGGTGGACTCGTTTCCTCTTAAATCTCAAAAAAGCAGCAAGATGGACTTTCTTTTTTCTTTCTTTTTTTTGACACATCTGTTTAAATTTGGCATCATGTTTGTTCAGTAATTAATGTGGTGGAGTCTGTTGTATATATTTTAAACCTGAGCTTAGATTTAAATAGTTGTAGAGCCTTTGGTAAGGAATTTTTTTTATTTTTTATTATGCCCTGATGTGTAAAACCCTAGAGCTGAATTATTGGTGGATTTATTTTTTTCTTGGTTGTTAGAAAGACAGGAGGGTGATGGTGCAGGGGTTAGAGAAGGGAACCTGTAATTGGAAAGTCGCTGGTTCAAATCCCCCCTGCCGATTGTTACTTCAAAATGTGGGTGGAAATGATGAGGCACCCACACACCCCCATCTGCTCCTCCGGGCACCCTATGGCAGCACCCTGCTCCACACATAGAGCTGTGGTAGCTCGGTGGCCTGTGGTTGTGTCATGAAGGGCATCCGGTGTAAAAGAAATGACCAAATCATCGTGTAAGTTCACTTCCCCTGAAGAAGGGAACAGCCACAAGAAAAAAACAAGGAAAAAGTAAGACATGAATTTCTGTGTGGCCATCTTAAGTATATATCATTAGGCCTGTCATGATAAACAATAAATCAATTAATCGCATGATGAATGAAAATTGTCAGCCTTATTTTCATTTACCAGATTTATTGTTTCTTCGTGTCTTTCTCTTTTCTACTGAAGTCACAGTTCAACTCCAGTGTTCTTCACTGGCCCCTCACTTTGGCTTTTCTCTTTAAAATTCATTTTAACGATCCAAAATTGTGTTTTTGGATCGTTAAAAGTAGCTAAGCTACAAGCTAAGCTAACAGGTTGATCTCGGGAATAAACCTCCGTCTTGTCAAAGCTCCAAAATTCACAGTTTAAACCCGTGCCTTTGTGTAAAAAGTTGTTTTTCTCTGCAAAAAGAAGCTGAGAACTTGTTTACTGATTTTTTTATTAAAAGCTTTGTGTGAAAAATGCTATGATAAACAGCTCAAACCACACCGAGTTCACCATGTCACCATGTCAGTCCATGTCACATCAAGGGCCCTCCCTCCCATTCTCATTTATCCATCCTTAAGGCCCCGGCAGAGCTCAGCGTAAGGCAGTACGCCGCTGTACGCCGTACGTACGCAGAGGCACAAGCGTAGTCCCGCAGGGCACGAACGCGCAAAGCTAAAATTTTACGACGCGTACGCGATGCACGTTGTCTCACATTAAACAGCCCGGCGCCGGACTGTTTTGTATGTTACACAAATGAATTAAATTCCCCTTCTTCATCACTGATCTGGACTTTTATTTTGTTTTTTTGCCAGAAGTCAAGTGATCGCTTCCTCCTCCGCAACTCCATGACTGAAATGAATGAATTTGTCACGAGCGAATAATAACACATGTCCTACGTTGCTGCGCGACGTTCTAAATATTTCCTGGTGGGCTGTGGGCTGCAGGACCAAGTCTCCCTGTTTTATTTTTTAGAACTTTTTATTAACATATAAAGTTTACAAACACCGCAGCGGCTGCAGCCAGCCAGCTCATGCATTTTTTTTGGTCTCCCACTCAACCTGTCAATCAATTCAGTAGGCGTGTCAGCAAATGACCAATCAGCGACCTCAGTTTGTCCCGTAGGTAAACGCTCTGCACGCAGCTGCTCAAATTACAACAAGGATTTTGAGCCATAACGCGAGCATTTAACGTGAGAACGAAAGCAGTGCTGTGCCAGCGAACGCGTGCGCACAGAATACGCGCGTAGAGCGGCGTACAGGCAGTACGCTGAGCTCTGCCGGAGCCTTGAGGTTCAGACAGTCTTATACTGCCATCAGGTGGTCATAAAAGGTACTACACTCTAAACAAATCAAAATTTCTTCAGAAATTTGACAATTATTGTTAAATTTCAAAAATATTATTGTTTATCGCAATAATTTCCAAGACAATTAATCGTCCAGCAAAATTTGTTATCGTGACAGGCCTATATACAATAAATTAAATTTCATTCATCCATAGGCCAACTTCCTTTTTTTTATGCTTTGTGGTCAGAAGGCAGAGAAGATGCCGATCCATTAGTTTCAGAAATGTGTGGGCTTTATGACAAAAAACTAACAAAACCTCATCAAAGTTCATGCTCAGTAATCCAGGTTAAAAAAAATCCAACAATGTTCAATCAGGTCCCCTGGAAGTTTTTTTTTATTTTTATGTTTCATCCTTCATCCAAACGACTTCATCAGTCCGAGGAGCCACAACAAACTGACTCCTACAAGCAACACGCTCACATAGTGGACCAACCAGTTTGTTAGTGATAAGATGATTTCTGGGGCTCGCCTTCTCCCCCGTCGACTCGTCTGAGGCAGCCATAGCCAGAGTGGTTCAAAACATCAAAGTTCATGCTCAATAATCCTGGATCACCACTATGTGAGTGTGCTGCTCAGTTTGTTGTGGCTCCTCAGACTGATGAAGTCCTTTGGATGAAGACGAAACGTCTCAACAGAAACAGAAACCGTCCAGATGACCTGACATATCCTCAGTTTTTCTTGTTTTCTGGATGCTTGTTTGACTTGTGGCCTTTCTCTCCTTGCAGCTGTTCTGGAGTCAGTATCTCTGGACAAGTTTATTCCTGAGTCACCATCCATCAGCGAGCCGGGCGAGTTGTCTCCCTGCCGCTCCCCGTCCACGCCGAGGCATCTTCGATACAGACAGGCAGGAGGTAAGAAATGCACAAACGATCATGGACGCACACACAACAGACTGAGCAGCCTCTGGTTTCTTGCAGTCACATCGGGGGAGAACTCTCGCTGCGCCATGTCGCCTGCGTCGGCGTTCGCCATCGCCACAGCTGCCGCCGGGCACGGCAGCTCGCAGGGTGAGCACGTTCAGTCGTGAAGGTCAAAACGCACGCAGGGAGGGAGCTTTGGCCTTGCTGTCAATCAATTTAATTTCGTCAGTGAAGAGAACAAGAGCAGTGGCTGCAGTTTCATCTGAGCTTCAAGACTTATACAGGTAGTCCCCGACTTACGAGCGATTTCCATTCGTACGAGGTGCTCGTAACACGAAATCTCGTATGTCGGAACATGAAACACGTGTCGCTCGTAAGTCCGGATTTTCTGTCGTAAGTCAGAAAATGTATGCTAGCGCTGCTACAAACACTCGTTTTTCAACACAAACGTACATACTGGTTCATAAACATGCTCAGAAACTTGTTTACAAACGGTTAGCAAACACACTTTCATCTAAAAACACATACCAGTGCTGTATTTTCTGTATGTTCTGTACAACTTTACTGTTCGTTAGCAGTGGCGGTTCTAGACCATTTGTACTGGTGGGGCCAAGCTGGGGCCAGAGGTTTTGTCAGAGGGGCACGTTCATCAGATGAACGTTGTTACCTGTATATAATTTTGGACTGAGAAACTGAACCAAGACTTCACCTAACAGTTATTTTCATTATCATTTTATTTGCTTATTAATATATTTTATTCAGTCAATACAAATACTGTGTAAAATGATTTATATTTTTCTCATTTGATTTTTTAAACTATTTTCTTTGGTTACAATGGTTAATCACTGCTTTAAAAAAATAAGAGTCAAGTAAGATTTCGAATCTGTCTTTTTCTCCGAGATGAACTTCAACAAAGACAGATTCGAAATCTTACT
>JBBPBX010002067.1:22949-52779 GCA_038048925.1 Garcialebias charrua | reverse complement strand
CGACTTACGACCGAAAATCCGGACTTACAAGCAACACGTGTTTCGTGTTCCGACGTACGAGATTTCGTCTTACAAGAACCTCGCAGGAACGGAACTCGCTCGTAAGTCGGGGACTACCTGTATTTGGATCAAAACAGGAAGAAAGTTATCATTTTTGCATCTGTAGTGAACTGAGTCTATTTTGGTCACCGTGCGTTTGTTGTGCAAGTCTGACGGTAACTGTGAGCCAATCTCAAATGTTCACAAACAGCAGCGTGTCTCCTGACTCCTGGATTTCTTTCGTCCTTCTAGGTTTTAGTAATGTTGAGAGAGCGTGCGACAAAGAATTCATCATCCGCAGAGCCGCCACCAACAGAGTTCTGAATGTGTTGCGACACTGGGTTTCGAAACACTCCCAGGTGAGATCACAAGCTCTGAAGTGTCCCCTGTAAGCTTTGTAAGCTCTCCTCTGGTTAAAATCATGCTTTGTGTTTTTGTCCTGCTGCTCAGTGTGTCCTCCTCACTGTTGAGGGTGAGGCTCCTCAAACGGTGGATAGCAGTCCAGATCCAGACCCAGATGAAGTTATTTTTAGTTTTATATGATTTGTCTAATTGTGTGAATGTTTATGTAGCATTCCGTTTTTCTTCAGCATATTTTTCAGTACAATTCTCGTCTTGCAGTTTTTGTGCTATTTCAACAAATCATATCAAAACATTCAGCTCGTTCAGGACAATCCTGCTCTGACTTTTGGTATTGGTGCAACTTTAGCTTTTTTTTTAATTTTTTATATTTAGCCTTTTCTGCCATATTTTCCCTCATAGAAAATTAATTGAGCACATTTTACATCCTTCAAATCTTTATATCTGTTTACAACATTTTACTGCTCCTTTCACATTTTGTTCCGGTTCAGCTTCTTTCAGCTTCCTTGTGCAAGTTAAAAAAATAAAAAATAATCAGCATCTTTCAGCTAATTTCAGCTGTTCTTTTAGCTGTTTTGTGCTCCTTTCAGATTATTTCTGCTAACTACAGCATCTTTGTACTTAATCCGACTTCTTTTTACTAATTCCATTTTATGTTCCTTTCAGCTTATTTCTGCAAGTTTCAGCTTTTTTTGCTATTTCAACTACTGTTAAGTTGTTTTGGGCTAATTTGAACTTTTTCAGCTAATTCCACATTTTTTATCTGATTTCACCTCGGGAGTGGTGGCGCAGAGGTTGGAGAAGGTGAGCCTGCGATGTAAGTTCACCGGTTCAACTCTTGGTACTGACAACATCAAGAATGTGGGTGGGATAGGTGAAGCACCTTCACCTGCCCCACCCTCATTTGCCCCACTCTGGGCCCTTGAGCAAGGCCCTGGCTTAACCCCCACCACCTGCTCCCCCTGGGTGCCCTAGATATCAGCTCCCTGCTCCACACAAAGGGCTGTGGTAGCTCGGTGGTCTGTGGTTGTGTTAGGAAGGGCATCTGACGTAAAAATAATCGCTGCGTCTTCGTGCGACTTAGTTCGCTGTGGTGACCCCTGAAGAAGGGAGCAGCCGAAAGAAGAAGAAGAAGGAGGAGGAGGCTAATTTTAGCTTTTTCAGCTAATTCTACTTTTTAATTAATTTATTTTTTGCTCATTTCAGCTCTTTCCACTTCCTTCTGGTAGTTTAAGGTTCTTTCTGCCTTTTCTGATACTTTTCAGCTGTTTTTTTTTTTTTCTAATTTCAGCTGTTTTAGCTATTTTCCGAGTTTTTGGGCTCATTTCTGCTTATTTAAATCTACCCTGATGCATGCTCAATAATCCAGGTAGAAAAATCTAAAAAAGCTAAGTCTGGTCCTCTGGACATTCAAAAAACAAAACAAAACAAAGCAAAAAAAAAACTGTAGAAACGTTTCGTCTTTCGTCCGAAAGACTTCCTCAGTCTGAGAAGCTGTGTTCAGCTCAGTCTTATAAATAGCACCCTCCCACAGTGGATCAACCAGTTGGCTGATGACAGCCGAAACCAGCTGCTCACATGATCAAGGAGGACCATCAGCCTGACGATGGATCGTTAACACCCTGATGGTTGTTTGCTATTCACAGAGGGCTGAGTGATACTAGCAATAACAGCATTGTAAGTGGGGGACAGTTGAACCCGGAGGCCTCCACCTCTGTTTAATGATGGACGGTTTCTTTTCACAAAGATGGCCTCCTTTACTCCTCTCTCAAACCATTGTTCCTCTCTATCAAGGATGTGAACATCTTCATCCCTGAAAGAGTGACCGCTGGCCTGGAGATGAGTGTAGACCGCAGAGTCCTGACCTGATGATGTTGATCTTCTGTGCTGGGCCATCCTTTTGGCCAGTGGCTGTTTAGTTTCCCCGATGTAAGACTGATCACAGCCCTCCTGACACTGAACAGCATACACAATATTACTCTGTTTGTGCCGGGGGACTGGATCTTTGGGATGAACCAGTCTTTGTCGTAATGTATTTTGGGGTTTAAAAGCCACTGGGACGTTGTGTTTAGAAAATAAACGTCTCAATGTCTCTGAAACTCCCGCAACATACGGAATGACCACTGGTCTGGGTCTGGGTTCCTTCTTTTCACCTGATGGCTGGCTGGAGTCCTGTTTGGGTTTCTTCTCTGCTTTCTCTGCTTTGTTTTGTTTTGTTTTTTGAATGTCCAGAGGACCAGACTTAGCTTTTTTAGATTATTTAAATCTAATTCATCAAATATGTGTTCTTTTTGCTTTCTTCTGCCAGTTTAGGCTTGTTCTTCCATTTAATCTATAATTCAGAATGTTTTTTTTTTAGCTGCTTTCAGCTGTTTTTCCTGCAAATTCTTTAGCAATAAGCATTCACACTGCTTTTTTGCAGGAAATGCAATTTCTCTAGTTAGTATAGTTTTATTTTTTACCTGTAGTTTTAGTTTTTCCACATTTATGATAATTAATACAATGTGTTTGCCTGTGTTGTTCAGAGATGGTGGCGATTATTCCAGTTAGCAACATAAGGGTTCTATCCCACATATGGCTGCAGCATTAATAAAACTAGAGGCTGTACAGGGAGTTGTTACTCGTGTTGACACTTCAGGTTGGAGGAGACAGGACCCCCACCCTTGTTGAGCCCACCTGAAAGAACCTGGTGTTTCTTGCATCTCTTCTCCCATCATTCCTCTCCCTGACAGAGGGGCTCTTTGCACTGCGTGCCTCTCCTCCACCCAGGAAGCAAACTGAAAGGTCAGCCTCTTCCCCGAGGACTCAGAGAGAACCGTCATTATTATTTAAAGATTATATAAGGTGCCATCTTTGTTGTTGCCTGACAATAAACATAGGGTTTGGGCCTATGAAAAACTGTAGCCCTGGTTGATGGGTGTAAAAGACCACGTTGTTTTTTAAAAAATCATCACATAAAAGTACATTTTTTTGCAAAGTTTTTTTTTACTGCCTCAATGAAATTATTTCATTTTACAAACAGACATTTATCAATGTCTGTAAAATATCATGAGTCAGTGGTTGATTTTTTTAAATGAAACTTCCTGAAAATAATAGAGAACTGATTATCTTTTTGGAGATATTGAGCTACCATTTGATGAGATGGTAGTTGAGAGTCATCCTCAACACATACTGTGAGCGAGCGCTAACAAACTGATCAAGATTTGTTCAAAACCTTGATGTTCAAAGCAGTGGGCAACACGCCGTCCTTCAAAGAAAGATGCTTTCATTTATGAATGAAATTATTTAATTATTACATCACAGTTAATCTGTTTGATCAGTTTGTACCACAAATTCAGCATGTTTAAAGGTTCAGTCTGCAGTTTCTGTAGAACTGCAGCACTTAGAAAAAATTTCAACAGGCAAAGCATTCTGATCCCTCCCCCTCAGAGCCATATATGGCTCTGCTCTCCCATGGTCTGCTGAAATTCAAATTCAAGCTCTGTTTTTATTGGCTGATTCAAATTCAAGCTCTGTTTTTATTGGCTGGTTAATGGCGGGTCACTTTTTCTTTTTAGAAATGCCTATTTACCACCTGGAGAAGCAAGGGGACAATATTTTTTTTTTGTTTTTCAGAGATTACTTCTCTAACATCAGTCTAGTGACAGAGTGAAGAAATATGTTAAAAATATATTGTTAGAAAAGTTACATATAGCGGCTTTAAACTAAAGTTAGATGTATAAACACAAAAACAGTGATGCAGGTAGTCTTCGACTTACGACAGAATTTTGTTCCTGCGCGGCGTAGTAAAGCGAATTTTGACGTAAGTCGGAATCTACGTACATATTGCACCATATACATACAGTACTGTACAGTATTCCCAAGCACTTAGCCTATCCTAACACAGTACCCTACATAATTATCAAAACACACATACATTTGGGAGCCATAATGAAGGGAAAAAATAGTTAATTTTCTACTGGGTAGCTGGTATTGCTCCTACATATGCATACATATATGCTCCTACAAGCACCCTGCAGATGTTGGATGTTGTCTATCATGGTGCACTAAGATTCATAACTGGCTGTGATTATCGTACCCACCACTGCACCCTGTATTCACTGGTTAACTGGACATCATTAACCTCACGCAGACTCTTCCACTGGTACATTTTCATCTTTAAATCACTTCTTGGTCTGCTGCCTCATACATCTCCTCCTACATGTCTCTGCGTGAGTGCAGCTACAGCGTGCGCTCTCAGGACATGATTACCTGCAGTGTTCCTTCAGTGAGGACTGAACTTGGAAAAAGGGCCTTCTCCTATTCTGCTCCTGCTTCATGGAATATCTTACAAAAAGATCTGAAGCTCTCGGCCTTGCCCTCTCTAAATGGTTTTAAGAATCTGTTGGAATCCTGGCAAAAACCAATGCAGACATGTTCCTGTTCTTGATTTTATACATCTACCTTATAATGTTTTGCTAGTTTTTCTATTGTTTATTGTTTAAGGTAATTGTATCATTGCTGTTCATCATTCTTTAGTTTGTAGCAGGTCGCTTTTGTAAATGAGTCCACGAGGCTCAATGAGATTTACCTGACTAAATAAAGGTTGAATGGTGAAGCCGTTTCCTCCATCCTTCCTCCGTATTCCCCATTCGTTTACGACGTAAAACTGCCGTCCATAAAACAGCTACTTTTCTACAGCTGCTGCCTGTTTCTGCTGGTCCAACAAGTTTTGTTTTGTTTTTTGAATGTCCAAAGGACCAGACTTACCGTATTTTCTGGAATATAGGTCGCACCTGAATATAGGTCGCACCTATGTCAAAATGTGGGCCGTGTTTAGCTCTGCTGCAAATGTCTGCCACAGGAGCGCACAGCAAGGCTTTTAAGAAGATTAACACTTAAAAACAATTATTTGTTTGATAAAAATTATAGCAAATATGTGTCTGAGCTGAACTTTTCTTTAATAAATGAATAATTTTAGCAGGATAAACACCTAAAAAAAAAAGATTTGTTAGCTGACATTATTGTAAGAGTGTGTCTCAGTTCAATTTTTGTTAAAGGGGACCTCAGATGGGTTTTTTAAATTTTTATGGTATGTCTGTGTGCTATCCAGACCCTGTTCATTCAATTTAATACACAAAATAATTCTTAGATAAGAAATTATACCCTTTTTAATTCTGCCATTTCTAATTTCCGTTCTAAACGACCGGTTTATGATAATCAGCTCTGAAGTCCACGCCCGTCAAAACTCTGTTTACATTAACTCCGCCCTCTGTAACAGCCAGTATCTCTAATATGTTGTTTTAAAATTAGCTCTTTTTTTTATTACTCATTTGACTTACTGTTAGTGCTAGCTTAAGATAACTTACCGAAAGCTGTCTGTGCGCGCCGCCATTAGCTGCTCCTTTTATCATGCCCTCCCGAATCCGAGGCTAAAATTAGCTCTTCCTCCTCCTTCGGTAACAAACAGCCCGCGTAGCTCCGCTAGTTGCATGCGGCGCTTCGATCCGCGGCTGCACATCCAATCCAGACACACACAAAGTTCACCGAGTGTTTCCAGTTAATTTATCCGTATGAGGCAACCTCTGACCGGACCCACACGGTCCTCAAAAGCCAGCAGCTCCCAGCAGCTCCCAACCGTAGATGGTCCCTTCGCCGGCGGTCTGCTCGTTTTATTTCTGCCGGATGCGCGTTGGGAGCGATCGCTAATACACTAAAAATTGAACTAAAACGTAAAAATAACAATTATAAAGTATTATTATGTAGATGTATATATCTAGTCTCACCCCGATCTCTCCGAAACAAAAGGCTTAAAAAAAAAAGATGCCGTGGCCGGGAAACGAACCCCGGTCCTTTGGGTGCCAAACCAGCTCTTTATCTCCCAGACCCACCTGGCAGTTGAGCAAAAGCAGTCCTTCATCGTATAAGAAACAAATACAACCACCTACTTTTAGAACGCTGGAGTTTTGATTAGATTTTGATGAAGTGAAAGGTATTCTTAAAATAAATAAATTGCTAATCTGAAAAGTATATCGATCAGTGGTGCTTGTACGTTTCAGACTGTCGCCCCGCGAGAGTGTGTGTGTGCACAGTTTCAACGAGACAGAGTTCAAACAAGGTAATAAAACATTCTGGTTTTACTCAAGATGTGCTGCGTGGCTGGAGCAGGGCAAGCCCCTAGCCCCCCGGGGGCTAAATAAATGAATAAATACATAAATGACCGCCGGGTCAGCTCCTAAACTGCTCGGCAACCGTGACGTCTTTTATACTGAAGTGGGTTGAGCCGCACCAGGGGTTGCTAGGTGAGGGGCTGGACTCAGGTTTGGTGTGGGTTGTGGCTGCGGTTTGTGACGTCACAAACCGCAGGAAGTGAGAAACGAAGCGTTTCTATCACAGACAAATAAATCTACTTAGAGTAAATAAACCACTGGGTGCATTTCTTTGGCCTTAGGACTGTTTTTTTATGAAGTACATACCCAAAGTTGAGTTAAAAAAACATTAAAAAGTGAATTTTGCATGTGTGGTCCCCTTTAATAAATGATTAAAAATCAGCTTATTTTATAAAAAGCCATATACTGTATAGGTCGCACCTGACTATAGGTCGCAGGCCATGAAAAAAATGATAAAAAGCTGCAACCTATATTCCGGAAAATACGGTAGCTTTTTTAGAGAGTAATGTAGAACGTAATGTCCGCCGCTACGTTAAAACGTAAAACCAGAAACTGCGTAACTCGGGTTTTCAAAATAAATTTTTCAAAATATATATATGGGAGATGCGTGTCGTAACCGCGAAATGTCGTAACTTGAGACCGTCGTACCATACCATACCATACCATACCAGCTTTATTTATAGAGCACTTTAAACACCTACAGGACCAAAGTGCTGTACACACAACAAAACAATCACAAAGTAAGTCGAGGACTACCTGTATTTGTAAAAAGTATTAGATTATTGTCGAACACTGCAGATCATTGTTTACAAGTTATTTTCAGTTATTTTCTTCGATAAATAAAATTAGAATTTCTTGAAGGAACACATGACCTTGAATGTTAAGATTTCAGACCAAGATCAGTTAGAGTGTGTTGGGGCTGACTCTCAGCTACTACCACACCAGACTTGAGCTCAATCTTTGTCCAACTGATTGAGTTAAAGGTGATTTTGTGTTGATTAGAAGCGACAACCAGCTTGAATCAAATTGTCACTAAAAATAATCAGTTGTAGATGTTCATTAAAAGTGGTGTGGTTCACGAGATAGTTTTCTAACAAACAAACAAACCAACAAACAGGCAAATACATTGTGACCTGTCTTTTATGGAGGCCTGTCACGATAACAAATTTTGCTGGGTGATTAATTTTCTCAGAAATTATTTCGATAAACGATAATATTGTTTGAAATTTGACGATAATTAGTAATTATTGTTAAATTTAAGAAAAAATGTTTGTCATTTGTTTTGTGTGTAGTACCTTTTTTTGACCACTGGATGGCAGTATGAGACTATTTGAACAGAAGGATGGATAGTGAGGGAGCGAGCAGCGTATCTCTTTAAGAAAAATGGGAGAGAGGACCCTTGACGTGACATGGGCTTTCTCTCTTCGGTTCTCAAAATGGCGGATGCTCGGTGTGGTTTGAGTTCTTTAGCATAGCATTTTCACACAAAGCTTTTAATAAAAACTCAGTAAACAGGTTCTCAGCTTTTTTTCTTTTGCAGAGAAAAACAACTTTTTACACGAAGGCATGGGTTTCAACCGTGAATTTTGGAGCTTTGACAAGACTGAGGTTTTTTCCCCGAGATCGGACTGTTAGCTTAGCTTGTAGCTTAGCTTCTCAGCTTAGCTGCTTTTAATGATCCAAAAATGTGATTTTGGATCATTAAAACTATTTTTAAGAGAAAAAAGAGAAAGGGAGTGGATCAGTGAAGAGCACCAGTGTTGAGACTTTTGTCATCCAGTGTCTTCAGCAGAAAGAGAGAGAAACATGAAGAAATAATAAAGCTGATAAATGAAAATGAGGTAGATAATTTTCATTTATCATATGATTAATTGATTTATTGTTTATCGTGAAAGGCCTACCACCTTGTATCACATTAGAAGTTTACGTATTATTTTTGCTGTGAAGTTTGTTCAGCACGAGAGGGCGCCACTTTGAGCTGTGTGGCAGTGCAAAAAGAAAAACTAATTTAAGTTACTATAGAACAAAAAAATAATTCTGTTGTTTAAAAACAAGTCAAATAACTCATGAATTAACACATTTTATTGGTTAAAACAGATTTATCTACATGTCCTCTGGTTGTTTCTTTAGTCTGGCTGCAGACCCTCAAATGTGCAAAACTGTTTTACTTCTCCAGGATTTTGAAATGAATGGTGAGCTAAAGACGGGGGTTATTTGCATCCTGGAGGAGGTGCTGCGAGACCCCGACCTGCTGTCCCAAGAGAGGAAAGCAGCAACCAACCTTTTAAGGTACACATTGAAACATCCACAAGCTCCTGCTGGAAAATATGTGTTACAGGAGCTCAGACTGAGACTGCACGGTGATAAAACATTTGGTTGAAAATGATTGGGAGCAAGATGTTCTGGTTTTGTATTTCCTCAGTCTATAAAATAATACCTCGTGATGGTAGCTCTGCAGTGTAACAATCTGTTCTCTCTCCAGTGCCCTTTCTTTGGAAGATCAGGATGACACAATGCTGAGGATTGAAGACATTCTACAAATGGTCAGTATTACAGTACTGTGTACACAGTACACAGTAGTTTCAGAAAGTATTCAGACACTCTTCACTTATACCAGTTTTGTTGTTTTCTATCCTAATGCTAATGTTGTTAAAAATAATTCCTTATTATTATCAATTACACATTTTGTGATTGTATTAAAATAAATAATAATAATAATAATAATAATAATTGTCTAATCTTGTCATCTGCGTATGTTTCCCATACACAGACGAAATTCGTCTCTGCATTTAACCCAACCACCTACCAGGTGGTGCAGTGAGCAGCCATAGAAGGCGCTCGGGGAGCTGGAGAAATAGGTGTGCACTCATAGACACCCCAAGATGTGTAGTGGCCGGGACGCGAACCCACGTCCTTCGGGTCCCAAGTCAAACGCCCTAACCACTACACCATCTTGGCTCCATAGAAAAACAGAAATTTCATAATTGCATAAGTATTCAGACCACGTGCAACACTTGAAATTTAGCTCTTGATCGCTCGACTGAGGTTCATGTTTGCTCATTTAAATTAATTGGACGTGATTTGGAAAGTCCCACGTCTCTCTCTATAAAAGACCCTTGTGTTGAAAACACATCGGAGCAAAAATCAAACCATGAGGTCAAAGGAACAGCCTGCAGAACTCAGGCAGATCTGGGGAAGGCTGTAAGAGAGTTCTCCGGCACTGAAGAGCTCAGTGACTTCCATAAATCTTACCTGGAAGAAGTTTGGCACAACCAGGAGTTGTCTAACCTCCTGAACACACTAAAAATTTAGGGAGAAGAATCTTAGTGAGAAAGGTGTCTTGATAGTCACCCTGTGAGGCACTTGAAAGCTGCTTGAAGGACTCTCTGACTCTCAGAAACAGGATTCTGATTAAACAGAGACTGGACCTCTGTTCTAAACTTTGTCAGGAGGAAATCACTTGCCATTGCCTAACAGCTGTAAAGCATGGTGGCGGCAGCATCTTGATGTGGAGGTGTTTTTAAGCTGCTGGAAGACCGGTCAGGGTAACAGAAAGCCAAACAGACCAAAGTACACAGATATCCTCAATAAAAATCTGTTCCACTGATCTCAGGACCTCAGACTGAGTTGAAGGTGTACCTTCCTACATGGCAATTACTCAAAGCATGGCATTTGTGACCTGTGCATCGTCACAGCCCAGCCTTGTTCTACCC
Organism: Garcialebias charrua; assembly: GCA_038048925.1. NCBI lineage: Eukaryota > Metazoa > Chordata > Actinopteri > Cyprinodontiformes > Rivulidae > Garcialebias > Garcialebias charrua. The sequence continues at coordinate 42,518 of JBBPBX010002067.1, read as the reverse complement.
CAGCCATGGTTGTGTTTGCTCTGAGAGTGCCGCCTCGATGTGGATGGGGATCATCACATCAAAAACATGTGATGTCATATTATCTGTGGTAAAACAACTGACATCAAGCTCGTTCTACTTCTCTTTGTTCTCTGTGAAATTTAAGAGCAGCAAAAACAGAGCGAGAGAAGGAGTGCCGAAAGATTAGATATTGTTGATGTAGAATAGACCCCAACAGCCTGGCCCAAATAGAACCCCAGGTCTCAGGGTTCCAGGAATCGGGCTGGAAGTGGGCCATGATGCCATATGCAAATATGCAGAACCTTTGATTGAACCCATGCCGGGTCAGGCTGGACCTTACAATACAAAAATGCCATTAGTGACAACTTATGACTGTAATGAAAAGGCTGGACTCCTTTCTTGATAAAAACAACAAATTAAATGAGCACCAGTATGGTTTTAGGAACAACTACTCCACAACTTTAGCTGTGATGGAGTTTGTGGAACACGTTGCTGCAGCAGTTGATCAGAAACTTAATACAGTGGGTGTGTTCATTGATTTATGTAAGGCATTTGACACTGTTGACCATGAACGACTACTGGGAAAATGTGAACAATATGGCTTACACATCAGTGGTTAAAGAGTTATTTGAGTAATAGATTACAATATGTACAAATTAACAACACAAAGTCACAAATTAAAACTATAAAATGTGGTCTTCCTCAAGGCTCAGTTCTAGGACCTAAATTATTTATACTTTATTTAAATTATATTTTTACAGTATCCAGTATTTTGAAATTTATAATGTTTGCTGATGACACAACCTTTTTCTTTTCTGGAAAGAATATAGATGAATTAATACAAATAGAAAAAGAGCTAGCTGAGTTAAAAAAGTGGTTTGATTATAATAAGCTATCTTTAAATGAAAAAAAAACACTAAATTTATGGTATTTTCAGGTACCTGTAATCGGATTTATAATAATGTAAAGTTACATATAAATGGAGTTGAAATCGACAGAGTTCATGAGACAACATTTTTAGGTATCATTCTGGATAGCAAACTTAGTTGGAAGCCTCATATTGAATATATTAGAAATAAAATTGCAAAAACTATTGGAATATTGTTTAAAATAAAAGATTTAATAAATGTAAAAGGCTTGCATATTATATACTCTTCCTTGATTATGCCCTACTTGTTATATTGCTCAGAAATATGGGGAAATGCAAATAAAACTACTATTGACATATTAATAAAGTTACAAAAAAAGCAATTAGGCTTATTAATAAAGTGGGATATTGTGAACCAACTAATAAACTTTTTATTCAAAATAATACTTTAACATTTAATGACATTGTTTATATAAAAATACTGGAAATAATGTATAAAGCACTGAATAAAAGTCTTCCCTCTGGAATTCAGAAATTATTTAAGTTAAGAGAGAGTAAATATAATTTACGAGGTTTGAACAAGGTAAAGAGAAAAGTAAAGTAAAATCTAGATGTATTTCAGTTATTGGCATGAAACTGTGGAATGAACTGAATGATGATCTCAAATTATGTGCTTTTTTGGTGAGCTTCAAAAAAAATTATAAAAGCTTATGGAGATGTTATGTAGATGTATTATGTAACCATGTATGCATGTAATGTGAGTATGTGTACATGCGTATTTAAATATACAGTAAATGTTTGTATGTGCACGTATGTATATATATGGACAGTAGATATCTGTCATTATGTAGACTGCTGAGTCTATGATAGGGTAGGCCAGTATAAGCCTTGGCTTCAGCCTATTCCTTTTTTGGTAAATGATTGATTTACCATTTTATATTGTTTTCTTTTTGTTTGTAATGTTTTTAATTTACCAAAATAAAGTTGAATTGAATTGAATGTCTGCAAGTGATTCAGCTCGAACCCCAACATAAACAATTTCAAACACCTCTGAGACGTCTGAAAGGGGTGGTACACAAACAATCTCATCCAGCCAGACAGAGGATGACAGGATGTTCTCTTTAATAAACTTTCCTTATGGGGCAGCTGTGGCTGACAGTCCTCGTCCAGTGGGAGAGTTGGGGGTTCGATTCCAGCAGCAGTCACATGTTGAAGTGTCCCTGGACAAGACACTGAACCCCTCATTGCCTCTGATGTGTGTCCCAGCAGTACATGAATGTGATAAAGCTCTGATTATTCTTTGTATAGATCTAGTAGAGTGCTGTATGAATGGGTAAATGAGGCACAGATTGTGTTGTAAAGCACTTTGAGTGTCTTGATAAAATAGAAAGTGCTGGATAAGTACAGTCCATTTACCATTTATTCTTTGTCATTATGAGACACTAAGTATAGATCAATTGTATCAGCAGACTGAACCATAGAAAAGTTGCAAAACCGAAGGGGTCTGATAACTTTAGTACTTGTACAACAAATGAACTAAAAAAATATATTTTTTTTAGCAAAAGTTTAAAATGATTTATTTCTGGTTGTGGAACAGAAAAGCTGCCCTCTACTTCACTTCATTGTGGTAAGACTAATGTTGTTGTGAATATAATCATGCCCCAAATTAAAACAACAGCTGTAGTTATTGTCGTCAGTTCTGTGTCAGTGTTTCCCCAACATGTGGAGTTGTGTTTGTTCTGTTTTGTACTTCTTTCTGGTATTTTTTGGGGATGTTGTTGTTTTATTCTCCACAATCAGCCTGTGTGTGTCTTTGTGTGTGTGCGTTTTTGAGGCGGAGAGTCCAAAAGTGGAGTGTTTTGAGTCTCTGTCGGCCATGGAGATAGCAGAGCAGATCTCACTGCTGGATTACATTGTGTTCAGGAGTATTCCATACGAGTGAGTAATACGTCAACACGCACGTCCAACCAGCCCAGAACTGTTACTCACCATCACATTTGTACTTTGAATTCATATCTACATCTGTCTCTTTTAGAAGTGAACCCCAATTATGCTCATCATATTTAGTATCTATTTTATTAATTTAGTCATTCACCTTTTATTCATAAAACTCCTGAAGCTGATTTTAATGTCTTCTGGATCATGGGATACCAAAGTATTCACCTCCTTGGTAATCTTTCTCTTTTGTTGCCTTTCAGTCTGGGATTTAATTAGATTTATATTTTGATTATACAGTAAGTAGTAATTCCACAAAAGATACCGGTACTTGAGGGGTGAGGGAACTTGTTGTCAATAAATTAAACAGTCTAAAGCTAAATACAGTAGTCCCTCACTTATCGCAAGGGTTACTATCCAGACACGCCCGCGATAGGTGAAAATCCGTGAAGTAGGGACGTTATATTCATTTTAGTATTTATATACTGTATATATTAAAGCTTTATAAACCCTTCCCACGCTCTTGCAATGTTATTAACAATGTTCTAAACCAGGGTTGCCCAAAGTGGGGCCCGCGGGCCAAATTTGGCCCGCCAACCGGTTTTAGTTGGCCCGCCAAGCTGTCCTCATTATTATATTAAAATTTCCTTTGAAGTGTCAGTGTGTTTACACTCAGTCATTCTGACTTTAATGTTAATGTTAAATGGAAAGTCAGCCAAATTACTACCTAAATGGCACTATACAGCTGGAGTGGCTATTTTGTGCATTACATTATTTAATTTTACTAATGTATATTTTATTTTTGACAGACTTCCTACAGCTTCCTGCCACTGAGAAACATTTTCCTTTGATCCTGCACTAATACACTTATAAATGAGTTTAAAATAAAAGAGTTTAAAATTTGCCTAAATTATAAATATGAACTGGCTTCAGTAGTGATTTTAGCCTCTTTTGGGGGCTCCTCAAGCACCCCTAAATTTAAACTCAGCACCTCTGAAAAATAAAACATCATTAGGATTTTGTAAGGAAACAGTTCTCAAACCTTAGATTCACCAAAATATTGAATATGGAATAAATGACGACAATTTCAAACGGGCCAGTAAAATATATGACTTTTTTTGCACTAGTCACGCCACCTGTGAATCAATCCATCATGTCAGCAACTGACCAATCAGCAACCTCAATTTGCCCTGAAGCAAACGCCCCTTACATGCAGAGCTGCAGCTTTGCAGTCAGATATTTCAATAATGAGTTTACATATTTTATTTCATGTTAATCTATACTGTAATAAATCTTTGTAAAACACAACAAAATGCAGGAAATGGCATCTATTTTATTAAAAAAATTCTGGGGGAGGATCCTCAGATCCCCCACTAACATCACTGTTCTGTAATGTTCTTTATACTTGTACAGAATGGAAGGTTAAATAACTGTATAATGAATAAATGGACTTTACTTAAATAAGTATTTGCATTTCATGTATTATATTGTTGCATTTGGCCCACAGCCCTCTGATAGATTTTAAATGGGCCCTCTCAGGGAAAATGTTTGTGCACCCCTGTTCTAAACTCTAAGCACTCTAAAAGAGCACAACGAAAGAGAGCAGACAGACTGATGCTATGATTACTGAGCCTGGGGGCGGTCTGGCCATCAGGAGCACCAGGACATTTCCCGGTGGCCTGGCCTGCTCAGTGATCGCCGAGGGGCTGGACAAAAGGCTCAGTTTGGGTTGCGCCTGATTATTTTAAATAAACAATCCACGTCGCTCACTCAGGTATCCGCCTCACTGAATCTCCCTGAGCAGTGGCGATGGGGAAAGACAGACCCTACCTTCCACTCCTCCTTTCTCTTTATCTGTCTCTGCTGTGACAGACAGCCTCAGAAAAAGAAAGGAGGGGGCCCCTTGACAATCAGCGAGTGGCCAGGCCACCGGAAAATGTCCTGGTGTTCTCGATGGCCAGTCTGCCCCTTAGCACAATGCTCTGGTTGGTCGACTTCCATCAATCAGCCAATCGTGTTTTGTGTACAATCTTACATTGAAAACGTGCGAGAGTCTGCAAAAGTCGAACCACAAAGTATCAAGGCTCTTGATACTTTGTGGTTCGACAGATTCAATTTTGGAAACAACAGAACAAGCAATAAGATGACATATTTACTTATTTCTGCAGGCACGTTTAACGCAAAGTTTAGTTACTGGCAAAATATATAGTTTAAGGAGAAGTTTTAGCATGAGAAGATGGAGGATGGAAAGAAAATGGAGGCAGTGAGGAGGGGTAGTATCTTGATGTGTTTAACCAGGAAAAAGGCACACCCTCCGGTCGGCGTCAGCTGGACTCTCGTCCGCGATGAACGACTTTTACCTTTGTGAAGATTTCTTGTCTAGACTCCAGTAAAGTTTGTTCGCCTCACGTACACGGACCGTCTGTCCGGCTCATTCGGGCTTCAGCGTTCACTTTTCAGCAGTTCCAATGAGATCCGCGTCTACCTACACAGAGTAGTGGCACAGGTTTTGCTTTTCAAGATAAAAGATTCCTTGAAGGAATTTCACTAAAGTAGAGATTAGAGTTCGAAGTGGATTTATAACTGGCATGTTATAAATCTTTAACTGATGACATGGCCAGTGTTTGACCAGCGTTCAAATCAGCTCTTAGGTGAAACCTCATAGTTCAGTTCCACCCGCAGACTGAATTGGCCAATACTGTATTGGCCAATTCTTTTGCCTTTTCATATTTAAATGATAAAATATATATTTTTTAGCAATTTGATGAATAGTAGAAAAATCATGTCAGTGGACCTTTAAAGTTTAATATCGTGCATCCCTATCTGACATGTAAAAATCAAAGGTCTCATACTTTTTAACTTCACTATCAACAGGGAAAGCTTTTATCAGAATTAGATTCAGACACACAGAGCAGCTGACAAACAGGATTTATGGTTGTTTCCTGTCCTGCAGGGAGTTTCTGGGTCAGGGCTGGATGAAGGTGGATAAAACTGAGAGGACTCCATACATCATGAAGACCAGCCAGCACTTTAACGACGTAAGAACCAACCTTCTTCTTCTTCTCTTTTAGGCTGTTCCCTCTTGAGGGGTCACTGCAGCAAGTTCTCCGTCTCACTCTGTCCTCTGTGTCTTCTGACTGTTAGTTTTATTTTGTTGACTTGACACATAAAGCACAAAATGAAGAATGTGACCATAAAAAATACAGTCAGAATCAGTTCTTATAAGACAGTTTGTAGTGCAGCAAACTGTTTTAAATGTTAAAACTGAGTCAAAACAAAACAAGAGAATCACTTTGAAGCAAACGATTCTGTCAATAATCTGCTGTTCTTTGTAAGAATTTTTGATTCTCTACCTCATGAGCAGCTTTGGGAAAAACTCGTGCTCTGACAAAAGAAGCATCGAAGCATGCTGGTAGGTCAGGAATAGGTTCTAATGGGATTTTGGTGAAACATGAGGAAAACTTGGCTCTATACCTCAGACAAACCTAACGGTAGAAACATTAGCAGAAATTGAAATGGGTAACAGGGGAAGATCGGAGCTGAGGGGGTGTTTGTCCTTTAATGGCCATCAAAGTGCATTAAATGCTTCTCCTGCTCCTGCCTTCATCCTGCTCTGACATGTCGGATATTTTGTGATCTCACCTGTTTGGGTTGTCGGCCGTGCACGTACGTTGAGCGCAGCGGCTGAATGAAAGTCCATTTGGGCGATGGATCACTGGCAATAGTTCATCTGAAGCTTAACTGAACCTTTTGCCTCTTTCAAGGCTGGTCAGCATGTAGTCAAATGGCTCGCCGTCAAATGTGTGGCTGGTGACTGTATGGCAAGCCATATGCCATATAATTGGATCATCAGCCACGTGCGTCCACTGACGCAATCAAAAGCCCGACACTGACCCGACCCGCACATTAAGAACATTATTTTGGAACGGCCCGGTCCGAATCCGGGTTGGGCGGGGCCAGGCTCTGGGTTCAGGTTAGAAACGACAGCTTTATAAGTAGCCCCTTCTCATAGTTGATCAACGAGTTTGATGGTGACATCCAGAAGTTCACATGCAAAAGGAGGACCATCACTCTAATGGCGATTGTTAGCACCCTGCTGGCCGCTTGCCCGGTCCGGGGGCTTTTCTGGGTGGAGTTTGTATGTTCTCTCCGTGCATGTGTGAGTTTTCTCCCACAGACCAAAAGCATGCATGTTAGGCTGATTGGTAACTCTAAAAGTATCTAGGTGTGAGTAAGAGAGTGAATGGTTGTTTGTCTCTGTGTGTCCCTGTGATGGACTGGAGACCTGTTCAGAGAGTACCCCGCCCCTTGCAGAGTGATTTCTGGACATGGGCACCGGCGACCCCCATGACCCAAAATGGAAGAAGCAGTTAAAGATAATGGATGGATGGTTGTTTGCTATTCACAGAGGGCTGAGTGATACTAGCAATAACAGCATTGTAAGAGGGAGACAGTTGAACCCGGAGGCCTCCACCTCTGTTTAATGATGGACGGTTTCTTTTCACAAAGATGGCCTCCTTTACTCCTCTCTCAAACCATCGTTCCTCTCTATCAAGGATGTGAACATCTTCATCCCTGAAAGAGTGACCGCTGGCCTGGAGATGAGTGTAGACCGCAGAGTCCTGACCTGATGATGTTGATCTTCTGAGAGGGGCCGAGATGGTATATATAGAGGCAGGGCAGCCGGCTCAGGACCGGAAGGTATCGGGTTAGATCCCTGGTCACGGCATACCTTGTTGTGTCCCTGGGCAAGACACTTAACCCCGAGTTGCTCCCGGTAGGACTGGTTCGCGCCTTGCATGGCAGTCTACCGCTACTGGTGTATGAATGGTGTATGGTTGGTACTGTGAAGCGCTTTGGGGCCCCTCAAAGGGGGCTGGAAAGCGCTACACTGTATAAGTAAGCTCCATTTACCATTTACCATTCTGTGCTGGACCATCCTTTTGGCCAGTGGCTGTTTAGTTTCCCCAATGATCACAGCCCTCCTGGCACTCAACAGCATACACAAGTACCTTATTTTCCACTGTACACGTTGCTCTGCCCAATAAGTCGCATCAGTCCAAATATGTCGAAAAAAGTGGAAAAATCCATAAATATGATGCTTCACCGTATAGATTGCATCTATTATGCGTCACCGCTGGTGCGTCGCGTTTGTTACGCGTCACCACCGACGACCTGGAAATGTGGGCCGGTGTTGTGCCAAAAATCGATGGGCTGCCAAATGGCAGCCACGGGGGCATGCATGGGAGGACTTTAACAAGAATTTAACAAGATAAATAATAATGCACTTTGATGGTTGAATCAGCTGCATTTTCAAAAGCTGATACGTGGAAACATGAACGCGTAAAGGGTGACTCGCTGTTCATTTATTCAAAATTTAACAAGATAATCACCTAAAACAATTATTTGTTTGCTCGACTTTGTAGTAAAGGTGTGTCTCAGTTGAACTTTCCTTTAATAAATGCACTTTGATGGTCAAATCAGCTGCATTTTGCCGGGGCGGTGCAATGAAATGAAGTAGTTTATTTATATAACCTCAAGTCACAACATAAGTCGTCTCAGGGCACTGAACAGAAAAATTCATATATAAAATAAGTTAACAGAAACATTCATATTTAAAAATAATAATTTAACAATAATAATTTAACACTATTTATCTGCGTTTAACTCCATTACATGATACAACGGCATGCCTTACAACTCAACTGCCATCTACTGTACTATTCAATATTTTCAGTCAGAATAAATAAAAACGGTCATATCTCAGCCAAAAATTGGTTAATAAATATGGAAAAAATCCATAAATAAGTTTATTCGGCCTATAAGTCGCAGGGCATGCAAATGATGCAAAAAACCCACAACTTCTACAGTAAAAAATATGGTACACAATATTACTCTGTCTGTGCCGGGGGACTGGATCTTTGGATCTACGTAGACCCCAAGCCTAATACGTAATGATTTAAAGTAACAATCATATTTTGGCACCTTGTTGTGTATTCATGTGACATATTCTTCTTTGTTACGAAAGTAGCAGCTGACACTGACAAACTAATGCAGCCATCAGTTTCTTTCTGGGTGGTACTGATCTACATCACTAAACTGACCCTCTGTCGCTTCCTCCATTCTAAGATGAGTAACCTGGTGGCGTCTCAGATAATGTCCCACACTGATGTGAGCTCCCGGGCCAGCTCCATAGAGAAATGGCTGGCAGTGGCCGACATCTGCCGCTGCCTCAACAACTACAACGGAGTGCTGGAGATCACCTCTGCGCTCAACCGCAGCGCCATCTACAGACTGAAGAAGACCTGGGTCAAAGTCTGCAAGCAGGTCCGTTTCCTCCAACGGAGCACGTTGCTATCAATCCACCTCCCTCGTGCACAGAAAACACTCAGATCATTGTGTTTTTAGACAAAGGCACTGATGGACAGGCTGCAGAAGACTGTGTCTTCAGAGGGGAGATTCAAAAACCTCAGGGAGACACTCAAAAAGTAAATATTGATGCAGAACAGGAATAAAGCCACAAATCCAGTCACACAAGTTGTAAAACTTGCAATTCTCTGAGTGCAGCTGCAACCCTCCATGTGTCCCGTACCTGGGCATGTACCTCACTGACCTGGCCTTCATCGAGGAGGGGACGCCCAACTTCACCGAGGAAGGTCTTGTTAACTTCTCCAAAATGAGGATGGTAAGAAGCACAAATTGCAAGAGCTGAGAACTCTCTATAAACTTTAGTTCTGGTGTCAAAACATTTTCAGTGCAGCAGAGATGAATGCACTTTCAGAAAAAAACAAGAAATCCTGGAGTTTCTGCTCTGAGGTTGTAAATTACCGTATTTACCGGAATATAGGTTGCGGCTTTTTGTCTATTTTGCATGCCCTGTAACCTATTTATGGCTTTTTACCACTTTCGTGTTATTTACATTCTAAAATAAGCTGATTTGTAATCATTTATTAACAAAAATTAAACAGAGACACACTCTTACAATAATGTCAGCTAACAAATATATTTTTTTAGGTGTTTATCCTGCTAAAATTAAAATACCGGTACATGCAGGTCTGTTCGCTGCTACTGCATGTCTGGTGCTGCGCGTGCACGTTTTGTTTCATCAGACGTAGCGAAACAAATTTTTAAATCCAGCTCATTTCACAATTACGTTCATTTATTAAGGAAAAGTTCAGCTCAGACACATATTTGCTATAATTTTTATCAAACAAATAATTGTTTTTAAGTGTTAATCTTCTTAAAGCCTTGCTGTGCGTTCCTGTGGCAGACATTTGCAGCAGAGCTAAACACTTGGTCCACATTTCCGGGTTGTCTCAGCGGTGACGCGTTACGTCAGCGGTGACGCGTTACGTCAGCGGTGACGCGTTACGTCGGCGGTGATGTAGGTGCGACCTATATTTAGGTGCGACCCGTATATGGATTTTTCCAGTTTTTTGGCAATAATTGGACAAAGCGACCTATATTCCGGAAAATACGGTAAATGAGAAGTGAGATTATTAGGTCATGTGTCGTCCCACACAACCCAGGATGAGTTCTTATATAAACATGTAAATTAAGAGGCAAACAAATGTATTTTTTATTTAACATACATAAAGATACTTCTCATAATATCAGGCCTTGTTTACTGGACACAGTTTTTGAGTGAAACTGGATCTTTTCTTCTGCAGTTCAGCCGTTCATTTGCACAACAACATTCATTCATTCATTCATTCAACCTTTATTTATACAGGCTAGCCTCGTTGAGTCACGGGGACTCATTTACAAGAGGGACCTGTCTCACTCACACCAAACAACCATCCACTCTCACACTCACACCTAGGGTCAATTTAGAGTCACCAATCAGCCTAACAAGCATGTTTTTTGGTCTGTGGGAGGAAACCGGAGTACCCGGAGGAAACCCACGCATGCACGGGGAGAACATGCAAACTCCACCCAGAAAGGCCCCGGACCGGGATTTGAACCGGCAACCTTCTCGCTGAGAGGCAGCAGCTCTACCAGTTGTGCCACCGTGCTGCCCTTGTTCGCTCTGAAACCGAAGGTTTCTGAATCCACGTCTCAGAGCGGAGGTTTTCGGGGGGGGAACCCCCCGTGGAGGTGTGAAATACATACTCTGCAAGTGTAAAGTTACACATGGGCAGTACAGGCGGCTGCAGCCCAAGTTTTTATGCTTTTATAACAGTTACAAAAAATGACAGAGGATAGAGTTTTTAGTGCTACCCACCCTTTTTCAGCATGTAGGAACAAAACCAACAACATCCTAGGAACAGTTATGTATTCACCAGTTGGGAGTAGCTGTTATCATTCAGACACTGCATGTGCAATGCATGCAGTAGAACCCGGCATCAGGGTTGCCAGATAAACATAAATACAAATTTTGACTCACTTTTTTCTGTGCACGCATTCCCCACACGCATCACACACCTCATCTTACAAAACCCTCACTCAGCACCAAAGGTGGGCGCCAGACCGTTGGGGAGCGCTAAAGCGCTAATCCGCTTATAGCGGACCTAAAAAATTTGTTAGCTTTACAGCGGATTGACTAACTTTTATAATTCATAAGCGGATTTGTGCTATTTTTATTTAAAATGCAGTACTGCTAATAACTAATTATCTATCAGTAAAAACGAAAAAACTTATTTACGAGCTCTTAAATCAACCGGACGACTGCTAACAGACCATATCCTGTCAGCGCCGGATGTGGTCCGTGACAAAAAAGCGTCCCCCTCAGTCTCTTGGCTAGAGAGAGCGCTCTCTCTATAGCAGTTAGCAGCCAGTGTGTTACTCTGCAGCCTTATTGCTTGTTTTCGAAGAGTCAGACGAAGAGTTTTTAACATGGAGGGTGAACTTATGGATGTTTCTCAGCGGCCTACGCGACGCGTCTGGATTAAAAAAAGTAGTTCGCCATTAGCACTGTTCAAAATGGCGTCCGCGACAGCCACAGAAGCTAAGGACTTTCCAAGAAAACACGGTAAAAACAATTATTTCTTTGCTGAGAAAAAATATATTTCATAGCTGACGTTATAGCACAAGTTTTTCTGAGCTTGAGAGTTTCACGAAATGGTCAAATCTGCTGGATTTAAAAAAGTAGTTCGCCATTAGCACGTTAGCTTATTAGCATTAGCGTCCGCTAGCGTTGCTAATACATAAGCACTTTTGAAATTGCGGACCTAAATAAATTAATAAGTGCTTTAGAAATAGCGGAACTAATTTTTGGATTAGCGCTGCCCAGCACTGCTCAGCACATTTGACACTTTGGATCAGAATACAATATTTTTAAAGAAGCAGCACAATAGTTCCATCATTTCCTATCTGGCAACCCTGCATGATAGGAACAACAGCAAATCAGTATAAACAGGCTATTTTTTTATTTTTTATTTGCCCCAATAAACATTGAAAAAGCACTGACATTTCCAGAACTGTGGCATGTTGTATGGTGACAAAAAGTCTCTAAAGTGAGTTTGGTGATAATTTACAGACAAGCCTGCCAATAACTTTACTGTATCTGTCTCTTCTGACAGATTTCTCATATCATCCGGGAGATCCGTCAGTTCCAGCAAGCACCTTACAGGATCGAGCACCAACCCAAGGTTTGTCCAAAAAGATGCCGTTCAAACCAGCACTGGCCTTTCTGAGAAACACAAATCATTAGAATCATTCCTTTTTCCAGGTCACCCAGTTCCTGATGGATAAGTCATTAGTGATGGATGAAGATACCCTCTATGAGCTGTCACTCAAAATAGAACCACGAGTACCACCTGGCTAACACTTATTTACATATCTGGGAGTCCAAACATAAAAAACATTGGTTATTCCGTAATACACAGGCAGACATTGTGCTTAGGAACAAATGTGCCTTGTTTTATAATGACCTGAGTTGTTAATTTAAAAAAATACACACAACTTGTGTGTCATAGGTATGAGCGCAGAACACTCTGTGAACTTCCGTTGCTAGATCGTTGCTGCTAACACACCAAAAGACTAAAACATTACCTATGTGATGTGGTGCATAAAAATCAGAACATTTTTATACATTTTGTATTACAGTACCACAGTTTGAGTGTCCTGCTGGTATTTAACCTCAGCGTGCACTGTGCATGCTGACAGGTGACCGCTGTGATGGTTCACGACGAGCCGGTTTAAAGTCTTTGCACTTTGTTTGAAGACAACTGAAAGCTGCGATTCAGAGTTGTTTTAAAAGCGCTGTTAGTTGAGATCAATGTAACACTCTCGTGTAAAGACAACCAAAATGTCTAAATGGAGTAACTTAATAAAAACGATGAGTACATACCCCTAGAATTTACTGTATGTCTGCGTATGACACGTCAGACCACTGGGGGGTCACATTTGTCTGATTAATGCTAAGCCATATTTATTAAAGCTCTTTTTGTATATACAGTAAAACACTGGAAACTGTTGACCTGCATGACAGACCCACAGTATTATTTAGACACCTAAACACTTAAATGGATACTGTATTCCTGCTTTGTAGGCAAACATGGGGGCTGAGATGGTGTAGGGGCCGGGCAGCCCAGACCCAAAAGTCCTGGGTTCGATCCCTTGTCATTGCACATCTCGTGGTGTCTCTGAGCAATGGCCGAGCATTTTGCTAGCATTGCCATTTAAACTGCAATTAAAGTAGTTTTGTCAAAATTTCAGACGCCTATTTTACTTTTTTTTAATAAACATTTCTAAAGAAATTATTTTTGAGCCATAAAACTATAGACCTCTTCATGTGTCTTGATATAGCTGATGCTAGGCTAATTTGGCTTTAGCTGGTTCTCTCAGTGTGCACTGTTTATTGAAATTCAGGTTTAGTTTGTTTGTTTATTTAAAATTACAAACTGTTTGCACCGATATAAAATCCTCAGATATTTGGTCTAAAAAAAATCACGTATTAGCTTTAGCAAAAGCTAACTACTCTATAGGCCTACAGCCTTAGCTGTCCCTTTTTTGTATGATGATGCTGGAATTTTAATTTCCCTGAAGGAATCTTCCCAAGAGACCAATAAAGTTCTATCTAATTTAATGTACCGTATTTTCCGGCGTATAAGTCGCATCAGTCACACAAAAAAAAGCATCATGAAGAGGAATAAAACATATAAGTTGCACTGGAGGACTCGCTGTTGCAGTTCTTTGACATTTAAAGCATCAGTCAAAAGTTGCTTTATGAATATGGGGGAAAAAACGTATATAAGTCACAGGACTGACAATTCTATGCAAAAAAACTTTAATTTATATGCTGGAAAATACAGTAATCTAATCTAATTTAACACAGCTGTGATGGTTTATTCTACTTTACTTATTTAACATCTGAGAATACATTTTCAGTTTAATACGAACTAGAAGCTCAGAGTGTATGTTTACATCAATGAATATTTTAAAACGTTCAGTGTCCGCCACAAATTATGGGGTTTGTAGTTTTTATACCGATGTTGCCAAAAACTGTGTAAATAAGTCAGTTCAGCATGAACCTGGTTCTCTAGTTCCCCAGAGGAGGAACCACTTCCTCACCTGGTGCTTGATCAGTCTTCGTCCATATTTCTGTTTGAGTGAAAACACAGAATAGAAACAGTAATAGTCTACCTTAATGCCTACAGACTCATCTTTTTCCTAACAGTATTTAAACAAGCTTCACTTTTTCTACCTTTACTAACCAACATGTTTACTGTAAGTTGTCTCATTTGTGTCACATAATAAAAGGAAAACACACATTACAATCATAAAAACATTCCTTCACACATTAAGGTTATTATTTTCCAGCTTGACAAATGAACCTTGACTTTTCAGATTTAATATTTATTTATTTATTTAGGAAATTGTCCTAAAACACATCCTACGTGCTAAGAAAATCAAACTGCTTAAACATGATTATTAGTTTACATCAATCCTGTTTTTAAATATTTGTAGATTTTTACTGTAGCAATATATTTGCACCAAGTAGAGTATCTATAAAGATTACTAATAGAAGCTAAAGTTATTTATAGCATGAAAACAGCAGAAATTACTTTAGAAATATCACAGTAGGTAGCGTCTATTTTATGATTTATTTTTGCCCCATTCCTCTCAGGAATCATTTGAAGCTGTTTAAGGCTCTTTGTCCCCAACGCTGCGATATAGATTTAAACTCATGTTTGCTTTTGTAATTTTCCATACATTTTACTGTTTATTGTACAAACATTTACACTTTTCACACTTGACAATAAAACTTTGGGGAAAATAAATGTTGTTGCCTTTTTATTTTATTTTATTTGTCATAGCGAGAGCCACAAAGGACATTTGGAGACTACAGTACTCAACTGGTGGAAGAAGGTTTTCTGATAGGACAAAACTAAAATGGAACTTTTTGGGCATGAAAGACAAGAAGACTGGCACAAACCTAATATCTGCATGCTGAAAAAGCATGGTGGTGGTATCATCATGTTGTGGAGATGCTTTTTTTTTTCTTGATATTTTTTGTTACGTAATACAAAACTAAAAAGAACATGTATAAAATAAAATTTAAAAAACAAACAAAGTGCCGGGAGACAATGTACTACAATCTTAAGGTGATTAGTTCCTGTAAAGATTTCTGAATTTTTCCCACGGTTCTTCAACTTTTGATTGTTGTAGTATTAGAATGTATGTAAATCTCTCCATGTTATGAAATTATTCTACTATGCCCATCCAATTGTTTAAGGTGGTGGTGGTGGTGTGGGGAGTTCCACCTTACCCCATTTCTGTGTGATCGCTTTCTTGATCGCTAATAAGGGGAACGAGGCTAGCCTGTATAAATAAAGAATGAATGAATGAATGAATGAAAAAAATAATATTTTAACCAAGTAGAGATTTTATCTGGAATGTTATTTTCTGATAAATAACCCAAATATATGACTGCACCTGTTTTGGGTAGTTCATATCCTAGGATTTCTTTCAGCCATTTAGAAACATCATTTTATTAACATTTCAGCTTTACACATTTGCTAAAACGCATGTGAATGATCTACCGTAAACACCGGTGTATAATACGCACTTTTATTGCTCATTTGAATGTCTTGCGTATTATACACCGAAGCGTATTATTTTTCCCCATATTTTTAGACCCATTTTTGGCTCTGATTCGCTGTTTTTCATTTTGGCCTAAAAATGGTGCAGTACCAGTTTCGGCCGCTATGGGCGCTAATGCGCCCTGTAGTCTGTTTACCTGCAGACTGTACCTGGAGGCGTATCCTGGTGCCATCTAGTGGCCATAAAAAAGACTGTCACGGCAGCGCGTATTATACACCGAAGCGTATTATCTACCGATTTTTATTTATTTCCCAATATTGGACAAAGCGTACACCAGAGCGTATTAAACACCTGTGTTTACGGTACATGTTGCTCTCCACATACCGTATTTTCTGGAATATAAGTCGCATTGTCCAATTATTGCCAAAGAATTGGGAAAATCCATATATAGGTTGCACCTGAATACAGGTCACACCTACGTCAAAATGTGGACCATGTTTAGCTCTGCTGCAAATGTCTCTTCCACAGGAGCGCACAGCAAGGCTTTTAAGAAGATTAACACTTAAAAACAATTAATTGTTTGATAAAAATTATAGCAAATATGTGTCTGAGCTGAACTTTTCTTTAATAAATGAATAATTTTAGCAGGATAAACACCTAAAAAATATATTTGTTAGCTGACATTATTGTAAGAGTGTGTCTCAGTTTAATTTTTGTTAATAAATGATTACAAATCAGCTTATTTTATAAAAAGCCATAAATAGGTTGCACCTGAATATAGGTCGCAGGGCATGCAAAAATGATTAAAAGCCGCAACCTATATTCCGGAAATACGGTAATCTCCAACATGGCTGCTGCGCTGATAATGATCCTCCCTTTATATTAGAGGTGTAGTAAAAATTGTTGTTATATTTTTCCAGCAGAAAATATTTCTATAAAACAGAAAGAAGAGATTTTTGAAGAACACCCCTGAAGTTCATGTCATAATATTTGAT
The DNA here is from genome assembly GCA_038048925.1 of Garcialebias charrua. Lineage (NCBI taxonomy): Eukaryota > Metazoa > Chordata > Actinopteri > Cyprinodontiformes > Rivulidae > Garcialebias > Garcialebias charrua. Next base: position 25,733 of record JBBPBX010002067.1, on the reverse strand, counting down.
GCAGTTGTAGGCCTATGTGTTGTTCCTTCATCGTAGGTCACTTAATATGTTTGAAGGGTTAAATTGTTGGAAAATGTTCTAAAAGTCCAACAATGTTCAGTCAGGTCATCTGGACTGTTTATTTTTTTTGCTGAGAAGTTTTATCCTTCATCCAAAGGACTTCTTCAATCTGAGGAGACACCAAACAAACTGATTTTCACAAACAGCACACTGACTTCATAGTGGGGAGAAGGAAAAAAAAAACACTCAAAATGTTTGTTTTTTCCTCTTTTTGTGCTGTTTGTGAAAATCAGTTTATTTGGTGTCTCCGCAGATTGAAGAAGTCCTTTGGATGAAACCGTTCAGATGACCTGATTGAACATTGTTGGATTCTTACCTGGATTATTGAGCATGAACTTTGGTCTTAAAAGTTATTTTCCGCTTTAGTATTGAATGTAAAACTTGCCATGTCTCTGCTTTTTGAGAAATAGGATCAGTGTTGATGATAATTAGTTGTTTTTCATAAAAATTGCAGTTTTGAGTCTTGAGCTTGATGTTTGTGAGAGACATGGATCATGTTTAAATATCAAGGTCGGAGCGGTCGGCAATCTGGGACCCCGTCATGGTGGAGGTCAATGACGGCTCTGCATGCAGGGTCTGAGCATTCATTGGTGTGGAACTCAGTGTCTGGACATGCGATTGGCCAGCAGGGTTTAATCCCTCATGGAGGGGCTCATATAGAGGGAGACAAAATCTTCTCCTCAGCAACCTTCAGTCAGAAGGCAGCAGCTTTCATTAAGGTACAGTACGCTCTTTTCTTATTTCTCATGCAGCAAGTCTACATTTTGTTAAGCCTTGCAAACTTAAACCTGTTTAGATCAGGGGAAATGTATGTCTGGTTTAACAACTAGTTTGAATAGAAAAGCATGAAAAAAATCTTCACACTTTTAATGCTTAACTTGAACCGCACAGAGTGGTAGACTGAAGTTGATAATGTTCTGCAAAGTCTTGAGGTCACTCTATTTTTGGGTCGAGGAGGCTGGTGACAGGTGTGTTGACCCACCGGCTCATCAAAGCCACATTTCTTCTAGTCTTCTTCACAATGTTTCTTTATATGATTCATCCCATTTGGTTTGTGCAGCCTGTCCAGAATGTGTTCACGGGTCAGAAGGGGGTTTGGACCTGGCACCAAACTGCTTTGCACTGTTCTATAAATAAGACTAGAGCAGTCAGAGTGGAAGGAACAGAGAGGGTTATCCATGCAGCAGGTGAAACTCATCTGACTGACTGCTCAGGTGACAAGTCAGGACAAAGTGTTGGACTGGTCGGCCATTTTTTACATCTGGCCTATTAACAGCAGACATCCTCACAACTTCCCTCCATTTAGGACAGTCTTGATGACACAAACACAAAGTTACTCTACACAACAGAACATAGATCTTGTTACGTGTAAAATAAATGTCATTTAAGGAATAATATTTTAAAGGTGGCGCTACTGTCTAAAACTTTAGCATGCCGACTGTAAGGTCTCAGTCAACGTATTGGTGTTCAGAGTATGTGTTGTGAAAAACTACTGGCTTCTCTCACACCAAATTTTAGCCCAAAATCTGTCAAACTGATCAAATTTTAGCCAGTTTTGTGTTGATTAATATTGATTACTGATCAGTTCTAGACATACAACCAATGATTCCTTTCTGAGAGTTTCATTAAAAGCTAGTGGTTCATGAGATATTTTGCTAACAGACAAACAAGGTTGACTCCAATGGCTAATGTTAAAGTTCTAAACATAGATCAACAATGCCGCATTTTTACTAAATATCTGTCAAAATTAACTCATTTGAAGCCATATTTGTATTTTTTAAGACCAGTTTGCCTCGGCTGTTATCACAAAGTGGACTGGTTTTACTAATCAGTTAGATACACAGTGAGTTATTGTTTTCTGAAAGTTTCATTAAAATCCATTGTGATTTATGAGATATTTTGTTAACAGAGTTAAATCCAAATACAATTTTCTAAAAAAATAAATGAATAAATACAAAGTTATTGTGTGATGTGTAAATGATCAGAGTAAGTGTTGGCAATGACTCTCAGCTACTGTCACAGCAGATTTTACCACAATATCTGTTTTGTTTTTTTTTAAGAAAAAAGTTGCATTATGGCCATTTTTGCTAAGTCTGGTTATCTGTGGCAGCCATCTTGGAAGGAGTTGACTCCAAAAGTGTAGATGTGTATTCATTTATTACTTGCCGAGTGTTTCACTAAACTTTGTCCAGTGGTTGTTGAGAAATTATGCTAACAGAAGGACAAATGCACACGGGTGCACAAACTGCATTATAAAATTAAATGCACTCAAAAATAAACACAAAATCAACAAAGAACCAAAAAAACTAACTTGATACTGAGTTTATTTCACTCAGTGAAGCGAGCTATAATGGCTGCCAAAAGTGAGACTCATCAAGTAATCAGCTAACTGGTTTTCTGCCTGTCTTTATTTTATTTGCTCTGGTGGTGTTTTATCCAACACCATGCATGGATAAAATGTCTTTTAAATTCTTACTTTGTATTTTTTTTTGGTTCTAGTTGTTTTCCAGCTGAGCGACCCATCTAGAGGAAGGATGTCGGCCTCTTTCAGACGTCTGGTCTCTGGCCGAAACACGGTGGCGCTGTTGGCCAGTCTGGGAGCAGGAACGATGGCAGCCAGTTTGCTGCTGAATGACAACAGCTCCCTGGCTGCTGAGGCCAAGAAGAAGCTGTATCCTCCGAGGTACGACAGTGTGGAGGGGGACAGTGTGGAGGGGGACAGTG
>JBBPBX010002067.1:3896-19267 GCA_038048925.1 Garcialebias charrua | reverse complement strand
TATATATATATATATACAGTATATATATATATGTACTGTATATGTATATATACAGGTAGTCCACGACTTACAAACGAGTTCCGTTCCTACATGCCGTCGTATGTCGAATTTTGACATGTCGAAAAATACGTCCAAACAGCACCTCATACGTACAGTACTTTATTTTACCAAGCACTTAGCCTATCCTAACACATTACCTACATAATGATCAAAAACCACATACATTTAGGAGCCATAAGGAAGGGAAAAAAAGAGTTAATAACATATTGGTATGCTGGTGAATCCTTCCTCCATCTGTTAGCATGTTAGCTCGTTGTACCTCCGAGCTCTGCAGCTTCCAGCTGCTTCACGCGGTCCACAGCGTTTACAGCAAGGTCTGTTAGCATGTTAGCTCATTGCACCTCCGGTCCAGCTCCGCTGTTTTCTGCCGTCTACAGCAAGGTCTGTTTGCATGTAGCTCTTACTCCCCCGGTCCAGCTCCGTTGTTTTCTGCCGTCTAAAGGTCTGTTAGCATGTTAGCTCTTGCTCCTCCGGTCCAGCTCCGCTGTTTTCTGCCATCTAAAGGTCTGTTAGCATGTTAGCACTTGCTCCTCCGGTCCAGCTCCGCTGTTTTCTGCCATCTACAGCAAGGTCTGTTAGCATGTTAGCTCTTGCTCCTCCGGTCCAGCTCCGCTGTTTTCTGCCGTCTAAAGGTCTGTTAGCATGTTAGCTCTTACTCCCCCGGTCCAGCTCCGTTGTTTTCTGCCGTCTAAAGGTCTGTTAGCATGTTAGCTCTTGCTCCTCCGGTCCAGCTCCGCTGTTTTCTGCCGTCTGGTGACACCATCCACCCGTCCGCACCTTTTGTTTACGACGTAAAACCGCCCTCCTAACCTCCTCTGCTCCGGTCTGCCTGTCCAATCAATGAGGTCTGTAGTAATTTTCCACTGACTGCGTCAAGCTACTCTCCCCCCTCCCTCCTGTAAACCTCGAAATTTCCGCTGTCCTTCGCTGAGTTTCGGTACCGTGTTTTTTGGTGTAAAGGCGCATAAACCGCTTAACTCGAACAATGCTTTTCAATGGGAGGGCGTTCGTAACTGCGAAACGTCGTGTCGAGGCCTTCGTAACCCGAGGACTACCTGTATATATATGTTGTATTTGTTAAAAATGCACTTTTTAAACTGAGTTAACTTTACAGATGAGCAGCATGACTATCTAAATAACAAAAGTTAACCATTGACCTGGAGAGGCTTGTATTAATCCTGTAGCTGGTTCTCCTCAGGCACAACAATGAGAAGACCTTTCTGATCTGGATTAATGAGGAAGATCACACCCGAGTCATCTCCATGGAGAAGGGTGGCAACATGAAGAGAGTGTTCGAGAGATTCTGCAGCGGTCTCAAACAGGTATCTGTCTGTGCTGCAAGAATACATGGGGGTGGGTGTGGGTGTGTGTGTGTGTGTGTGGGGGGGGGGCTTAGTTATTTTCATTGGGAAATAAAAGGGTTTAGGTATCCAGACATAATCCAAAAGATTACATTTTTACTAGGGTATAAAAATATTCATATCTAACTAAAAATATTCATATCTAACTGCTGGTGTAAAAAAGGCCAAAATGAAAGAGCTGTGTGAGAAAACTATGATCCAGTAGAACCTCCTCAGCAGTAATAACTCTCACTGCTGGTTTTCTGTCTGACTTCATCAGATAGTCATGGAGGAAAGGAAATGGATCAATTAGAGTTTTAGCATCTCACCTGAAAAAATACGTAATGCATATAATGCACTTTTTTTATATTTTATATATGAATATGTTGTTTTCCTTGAAAAGTTGTAATTCATTCAACTTTTATTTATACAGGTTAGTCTTACTGAGCCTCGAGGACTCATTTACAAGAGAGACCTGATCTTAGCAAAGAGTGATGACAATAGTGGGCAATCATAAAATAAAGCATATAAATTGAAAAAAATAAATGGAAGAAAATTATATTAAAAAACAGAAACAGCTAAAGTGTTGTAGAAAACTAAAAACAGGAACATATCTAAATTGGTTTTTGCCAGGAACTTAACAAATGTTAAGAAGCCACATAGAGAGGACAAGGTCGAGAGCTTCAGATGTTTTTGCAAGATATTCCAGGAAATGGGAGCGGAGTAGGAGACCCTTTTGCCAAGTTCAGACCGCACTGCATGAACACTGCAGGTAATCATGTCCTGAGAGTGCACGCTGTAGCTGCACTCACGCAAAGACATGTAGGAGGAGATGTATGAAGGCAGCAGACCAAGAAGTGATTTAAAGATGAAAATGTACCAGTGGAAGAGTCTGTGTGAAGTTAATGATGTCCAGTTAACCAGTTTATTTAGTGCATCGTGATAGACAGCATCCAACATCTGCAGGGTGCTTGTAAATTGTGTCACCATAATCAATGGAGCGAAGGAAAGTCACTGTTACAAGTTATTTCCTAGCGTTCAGAGTTAAACAGGATCTGTTTCTGAAAAAGAAACCCAGTTTAACTTTCAGTTTCTTTACCAAGTTTTCCATGTGGAGCTTAAAAGAGAGATGCAACAGCCAAGATATACCCAGATATTTGTGGGAATCTGCAAACTCAATAAGAACACCATTTCAGGATAAACTTTTCAAAAAATTAAATTAATTAATAATAAAAATTTTAAAAAGTTTCTTGTGAATGAGTCCTCCAGGCTCAATAGGACATAACCTGTATAAATAAAGTTGAAAGAAAAAAGAATGGAGGGAAGACCTGCTGGAACCGACTTCCTGTTAAAAAACATCATCCCTTTGGTTTTTATCAGCGTTTAGCACCAGTTTGAGACGGAACAAATCTGACTGGATGATGCTGAATGCAGATTGTAAAAGATGGAAAAAACCGTAGCAACTGTTTTAACTCGACACTATTTGAAGTATTTTCCTGTTTTGTACAACAGGTGGAACATCTGATCCATGAGAGAGGCTGGGAGTTCATGTGGAACGAACGGCTGGGCTACATCCTCACGTGTCCCTCCAACCTGGGCACTGGACTCAGGGCGGGCGTGCACGTGCGCCTGCCAAAACTCAGCAAGGTGACAGGCTTTCATGGAGTTTTGAATACAAATGGCTGGTTTTTTTAGCATCTGTTTTCCAGACTCATGAACTGATGTTATTTAAGGAGAAAAAAAAAGAAGAGAACAAAGCAGTGATTTATATGTTTAACCTCACTTCAGAACTTGTCAGATGTAATTTTACTGTACATATGGCTCCTGAGCAAAAATATTGGTGGGGGGACATTAATTTCCAGAATTTTTTTGCAAATTGTGATGTATGTTGCTTTGTGGAAGCCCATTTATGCCATGAACAAAAAAATAAAAGCCCAACAGGAAGTCATAATTTTGACTTTTAAAGTGATACTTTTGACTTTTAAAGTCATAATTACGAGAATAAAAGTAATACTTATGAGTTTTAAAGTCATAATTATAAGAATAAAAGTCAATTTCGAGTTTTAAAATAATGATGAATAAAAATCATAATTATGAGTCTTAAAGTCATAATTATGACTTTTATTCTCATAATTATAACTTTCAAACTCAATTATGACTTTTTGGGCTTTTATTTCATAGCTGAAATGGGCTTTAATATAAAGCTATACAGTATAAAGTTGTGATGAAAAGATGTATACATACCTTTATATAAAAGGATTGATGTTTGAAGGCTGAGGTAGGCTACATACATTGAATAAATGAATCCATGTGCTATGCAGGAAAACTTCCAGTGTTTGACAGGAAGTTGAATCCATAGATATGTGGTTGAATCCCTGTAGAGTCACAGTGTCCGGCAAGGGACAAACTTCATTAGAAAAGTTGAAATTAGGACTTTAAAACTCAAAATTATGTCTTTTATTCTCATAATTATGACTTTAAAAATCAAAATTATGATTTTCAGTCAAAATTATCACTTTTATTCTCGTAATTATGACTTTAAAACTCGTAATTGACTTTAAAACATGAAATTATGACGTTAAAACTCGAAATTATGACTTTTATTGCCATAATTATGACTTTAAAACTCAAAATTATGACTTTTATTCTCGTAATTATGACTTTTAAACTCAAAATTATTATTTTCAGTCAAAATTATTACTTTTATTCTCGTATTTATGACTTTAAAACTCGTAATTATGACTTTTATTCTCGTAATTGTGGTTTTAAAACTCAAAATTATGACTTTTATTGCCACAATTATGACTTTAAAACTCGAAATTATTACTTTTATTCCAATAATTATGACTTTAAAACTCAAATTACTTTTACTCTTGTAGTTATGACTTTAAAACTCAAAATTATGGCTTTTATTCCCATAATTATTACTTTAAAACTCAAAATTATTACTTTTATTCCCATAATTATGACTCTAAAATTTGAAATTATGACTTTTTCCCATAATTATGACTTTAAAACTTGAAATTATGACTTTATTCCCATAATTATGACTTTAAAACTCAAAATTATTACTTTTATTCTCATATTTTATAACTTTAAAAGTCAAAATTATGACTTGCTGTTGGGTTTTTATTTTTTCTTTCATGGTGGAAATGGGCTTCCATATTTAGCTTAGTATTTTGTGTGTGTGTGTTTGTGTGTGTGTGCGTCTATAAAGTCTTTGCTTTGTCTGTGTGTTTTTAAATTTGGAGTCAATCTGATTCACGCAGCTTAACAAACCTAAATGCTTCTATATTTTCTCAACATATAATGATTTTAGTTTAAAACCAAAGAAGCAGCATACTGTATTTCCTTTATCAAATATGGTTGTGTCCCAAATTGCTTTGCAGGACCCACGTTTTTCTAAAATCCTGGACAACCTGCGGCTGCAGAAGCGAGGCACAGGTGGAGTCGACACGGCTGCCACCGGAGACACCTTTGACATTTCCAACCTCGACCGTTTGGGTAAATCTGAGGTGAGACTCCATCTTTTCAGGTTTGTGTTGAGCCCAGTCAGAGCTGGAGGAGCTTTGCAGCAGAGTGACCTTTGGTGTTTCCGTTCAGGTGGAGCTCGTCCAGCTGGTGGTGGACGGGGTCAACTGCCTGATCGAGTGTGAGAAGAAGCTGGAGAAGGGTCAAGACATTAAAGTCCCAGCTCCCATTGTTCAGTTTAGGAAGTGAGCGCTTCACCTGCTCCCAGACGGAGACTGGTGACAAGAACAGAGCAACGCCTCAGCGTGACGACGACACAGGAAGCTGCTGGCTCTCTCAAAGGTTGCAACTCTTCAGGGTGAAATGATCTCAGACATGACCTGCAGAAAGTTCTACCTCAAGTTAAATGTAACCCTGACCTTAATAAACCATTTCAAAAATATTTCATCTGATCTCCTTCACTTTGTTTCACTTTGCAAGTACTGTATTTGGACAGAGGATCCAACTTTTTGTTTGTTTGTTTCACTTTGCAAGTATTTGGACAGAGGATCCAACTTTTTTTTTTGTTTGTTGAATGTATACTGTTTTAGTTTGTATCTAAATAAAGTGCGTCAAAGTTAGAAATACTGTATAATCAACTTTCCAAAACAACAAATGGGTGTTCCACAAGGTTCCAGTTTTGGACCACTGTTTTTTTTTTCTTCCTATAAAAATAAAAAAACTTCCAATAAATCAACTGAAAGTTGTAAGAGCAGTGCCAAATGTATGAAGGTGAGCTTATAAAATATGACTCATGCTGGCAAATCAAGACAGAATGATCACATGCTGCAGTGAAAATAAGCACAAGAGTTTTGTACAGTATTGAGATTTAAAGACACCATTTAGCAATCTGGGCAATCAAAATAGCAGATAATCTTTGTACCGGTAATCTATGTTTGAATTGGAGTTTTCTGATTGGTATGTGCACTACAGGCCACCATAGGTATATCTTCCGAAATATGCATGTTAGGTTGCCTTCAGGCCCAGGCTTCCCTAGAGATCTGTGATGTCAATAGGATTTGTGGTTAATAAATAAATAAATACCAGTATATACCGGTACTAACTTTTCCTTTAAAATTGATCCATGTTCTTTGCCGGCTGTTGAAGCACTGGAAGATCCCTTTGTTTAATGTCAGACACATTGTGAAGAGTGGGCATATCCTTTTGTAAACATGGGCTAGAATTCCTGAGAACATCTTACAGACCATTAAAAGGATCAAATCAACCATTTTGTAAACAGCCCTATACTGTAGCTTGTTGTCCAATCTGCCAAGTTTCAACAAACTTCATTTTGAGATCGTAGATAGAAAATAACTCAATAGTGCAAACTTCCTCATTGTGACTCATTTTGCCAGCACAGGTCACGTGTGTAACTGGTCTTAATTTCTAATTACCGTACACAATAAAAAACACAGAAAGTTGGTAAAGTTTTCAACGTTATTCAAAGAAACCCTCATCCTAAATTCAAGGCTCATAATTAAGTTAATGTTAAAATCAGTTTAACCCTATTTTGTGTTCATTTAAAACTAAGCTGCCCAGTTTTACCTGCCTGTTTTGATTACGTCCCAACTCATACCGTTGAAATGTTTGGGGCCGATCGGCTTTAAAACCTGTCATCTTGTTTTACAAATAAGCGGCACATCTGAAAATCCAAATGTGAATTTGTTTTAATATGCATTTTTAATTTTATAAAACAGACTTTTAAACAGCCTTGTTCCTGAAAAAATAAAATAATTTAAAAGCCAGCCGTAAAGGAGCTCCAACAGCTTCCGTTTCAGTTTGCAAGCATCAAGAATCCTTACTAATGTTAGAGTTTTGACCTATGAGGTAAATAAAGAACATTTGAGTTTTACGGCTGCAACTGCAGTGTTTCCCTTCTCGTCTTTCCTCCGGTCATTATTAAGTGGAAGTGGGTGTGAAATATCCAGCTGTCTTGTTCCTAGATGTGTAATTTTCTCTAAGTGCTGACAGTTTCAGTTGTTTCCTTTTCCAGGTTTGCAAAGCAGCTGAACAACCTGAGCACAAAGCTACGGTAATGTTTGCTTTTTGTTTTCTGGCAAACCGAATAATATACAGAAAGTGTTTTTACTACTACAGTACAGTTGAAACCAGATGTTTACATACAGCAGAAGTTAAAGAAGGCGGGCCTATGATGGGAAGAAGAAAAAAAATTCACACACCCAAGATTATTTTTCCTTAAAACTCTTTGGGAAAGCCCAGATGATGATGATGCCATGGCTTTGGAAGCTTTTGATTGGTTAGTCGAAAACATCTGGACACACCTGTGAATGCATTTTAAGGCACACTCCCGACACACTGCTTCTTTGTGTAAAGGGAAAATCTAAAGCGATCAGCCAAGAACAGCCTGCTGCTCAGGAAGGAGACTTCTCCTGAGATCAACGCGTTTTGGTGCAAAATATGCATCAACCTGAAAACTGAAGAGCTCAAGAAGACGCTGCTGAAACCCAAAACCTCTGTTAAGACAGCTTACACAGGCAATAACACCTAATACTGAGAGAATGGATGTCAACTTGTGACTGTGAAGAAAGTCATTTAAATTCTGTAAAATACATTATTCAGACATCTAACAATTATAAATAACTTTGGAAATCCTGATTAATTGAGAGGAAAGGTTTAGTTTAAGGTTAACCAATGGGGGGGTTATAAGGTGTATGGAAACATCTGGTTTCATTTGAAAATTGTTTTCAACTAAAATCACATACTGTTGATAAACCATATCCTTTTCTACATGCACATGAAGCTTACTGCTCTCCTGACACTTCACTGTGAGGCCGACTGAGGTGGAACTTTTTTACATATTATTTAGAACAAATCTTTTCTTTAACCACAAACTAACGCTTTAAATGACATTGTATTTTTTAATAATTTCTGTTTACAAGTGGGTTTATCAGTGACAAAGTGTACTGAAACAGGTCATTTCACAGAATTTGGTGCTTCAAAAGAAAAATGCCAAAAGATAAAACAGCATTAGATGCTCTTACCTGGAACTATAAAAATCTGTAAATGGAACAGCATCAGCTAATGATTAAACTGAGAGAACATTCAACATTTAGTTAATCTGAAAGCACTTTTGTTGTCCAGAATGCCACCTCTGATCATTTTCTTATTTTTCCTAAAAAGAAATCAGTAGAAAGTGGAAAAACAACCAAAAGGTGACACCTAGAGGCCAAACCTGAACACTCCCAAAAAGTCCTGATTGTTTTGTTTTGGCAAAGTGAAACCGAAACACAAACCTCTGCTAAACATTGATTGGAGAGTACTAAACATTGCATGTACACAAGAACAGGGGATTTCTGTGAACGGGGTCTTTATAACCAGGAAACAGACAGGAGGCTGACAGGGGCATGTCGAACACGTGTCGTCAGTCTAAGGGACGCTTTTCACTGTGTTTCTTAGTGAACTCCTCGGCGTTCTTCATGAATTTTAGTCGGTCTTTGGTGTATTCCTCTGCCAGGTCGGCCCTCAGCGGGTGGTCCGGCTGAGGAGAACTTACCAGAGCAATGAGACACTGAATCACTGCAAGAGAAACCAAACGAGGGCTTAGAAACAGTGTTAGACGCAGTTCCCAGTAAAGAGCAGCTTCAGCTCGCTCACCTTGGGAAGTTCTAGTGGCTGGCTTCCAGTTTTCCACACTGATGATGGGCAGGCACACCTGGCCCTTCTCGTCGATGTTGGGATGGTAGATCTTTGTCTTGAAGGTGATCTTTGGGGGCTTGAAGGGGTACTCTGCAGGGAAGATGATCTCGATCCGAAACGCTCCTTTGTCATATGGAGGAGAGTCCTGAAGAGAGACAGGAGTGTGAGCATCTACAGAGCTACAACTCTACAGCTCTATCTATCTGATGACAGAATGCACAGTGAAGGTGATCACAGAGCACACTGGAGGAGAAGGACTTTTAACTGAGGTAAGCAGAATCTCGTAATGGTGCAAATCAAACATATGCTGAGCCGACAGGAGTCGTTGCTTTCTCCTTTTATCACCATCGTGCAGTCGTCTGCTGTAAATTAAACCACCACCTACAATCTTATTACCGGTACCTTTCAAGCAAAAGTGAAAGCTAAAGAGCTTCAGGAACAAGCGGAGGGGTGGAACGAGGTTCAGTACTTACAGGAACGATGAGGCCCTGCCAGTTTAAAAGGTTTGACTCGTCCACTTGAATGTTGCGGAAGAACCTCGTTTCAGATTTGCGGATGTCCTCGAGCTCCTGCAACAAAGCAAGACTTCAGTTATTTGGAGTTCTTGTTCGTTCATCGCGATGTGAATCCTGCAGCCTGGTTTGGATCGTTTCAGTGAACTGTGCTTCAGAAGACAAAACAAGTCTTTACATGGTTTTATCCACGCCGTTCTCTTCTCTGCAAGAACTTACATCTTGTTTTATGAATCAAATATTTTCAATTCGCATTCAAATACCAAGATGAAGTTGATCACTCCCATCAAACCTGGACAAACAAAAAAAAGTGTTCCTATTTCTACAGGAGTCTGTTCTTTGTTTGGGCAAAAATCACTTTGTAGCACAAACACTTTGGCACATTAAGGCACATACAGTATTTTCTGGTGTATAGGTCGCATTGTCCAATTATCACCAATAGATTGGAAAAATCCCTAGATAGGTCGCACTGGTGTATAGGTCGCACCTACGTTTAGCTCTGCTGCAAATGTCTGCCACAGGAGCGCACAGCAAGGCTTTTAAGAAGATTAACACTTAAAACAATTATTTGTTTGATAAAAATTATAGCAAATATATGTCTGAGCTGAACTTTTCCTTAATACAGGTAGTCCCCGACTTACGAGCGAGTTCCGTTACAACGAGGCGCTCGTAAAGCGAAAATTCGTAACTTGGAACGGCCGCCACGTGTCTCGTAAGTCCGGAATTTTCGCTCGTAAGTTGGAACGGTTTCGCTAGCGCGACTACAAACACTCGTTTTTCATCGAAAAACTGCTTATGAGTGCATAAAAATGATCGGAAACGTGTGTCCACATGTTTAGCTAACGAACTGTGGTGAAAAAACACAGAAAAACTCAGTATTTTTTGCGTTTTTTCCCAAAATTGGCCAGCTCGTAAGTCCGGATCCTCGTAAGTTAGAGCGCTCGTAAGTCGGGGACTACCTGTAAATGAACGTAATTGTGAAATGAGCTGGATTTAAAAATTTGTTTCACCGAAAGTGATAACAAGCCATATATAGGTCGCACCTGAGTATAGGTCGCAGGCCTTGAAATAAACCATAAAAAGGTGCGACCTATACACCGGAAAATACGGTAGTTTAAGTGATCAGACTCAGGCCAGTTTGTCAGATATTGTGATGTATTTTTCATATCTCTTAGATATTTGTGATTAGATGGACCTGATTGTGTATAAATAAAGCTTCTTCTTAGAACAGGAAGTTGTATTTTGTTACATGTCATGGTTATGACATACTTTTGTATTAAATAAGTCATCAGATGGGGACAATGGGCTTATTTTACAGCATAACACAACATTAACAGTCTAAAACATTATTGAACAGAGTAAAGTATAAGGTGCAGCAAAGCCAAAATGTTACGTCCCCATATGTGGATGCAGGGTCTCATGAGGCTCATTGTGACTTACTGAGTTTTAAAGTAAAAACTGAAATCTTAATTTACCTCAGCTTTTATTATGTTTTATTCAAGGGTAAACTTTATCCCACTGACTTGCCATACTTTTGCTGAATCCCTTATATTAAAGATGTATTTGATTTATACCTTTTGGTTCGAAGTAACCAAAGAAATAAGTAATCATTGATTTTGAAATTGAACTCAATTTTCAAACAATATATCTGAGTAATTTACAGACTGATCTTAACACACAGGATAAATACCTTTTGAAAATATTACTGTTATCAGGGAAAAAAGCCACAACAAGAAAATGGCGCAATGGGAGCTCACCAATATTGAAAGATTGGTCAGCTATTGTAGAAGAAATATATGAAATGGAAATGCTTACTTTTTCCCTAAGACTCCAGGAGAAGAAATTTAAAGAATATTGGTTGAAATGGGTAATATATAGGGAATCAAAAACAAGCTGAATGTCTTTAATTCAGAGTCAGAGAGTCTTTATTGTCATTTGCACCGCATGTGGTACATGAAATGAAAACGAGATTATGTACACGAGGTCCCAGTTACATCCAACAACAAATGAAAGAGAAAAACAGTAATAACATCTAGGATTAACTAAGAAAAACATCAACTATTAATACACTAAGCCTAATATAGTGGGAATAAACAGCGGCACGAACATGAGTTATTCACTAACTAGAGTGGTACTGGAGCATATATGCTGTGTAATATGAGGGATTTGGTAACTTTTCAGGTAACTTGTCTGTATTAGTTGTTATAAGACAATGATGACCCTCGTCCCCGATGACCTCTTTATTTATTTTTTATTATTATTACTTTTTTTTCTCTATTCTTATTTATATATATANTTTTCTTTTTCTCGCCGTTAGTCTCAGTCTGTTATATTTGTTTGTTTATTGTCCTTGTTTATGTGTAATAATAAAAAAAAATTATAAAAGAAAAAAAAAGATGTATTTGTGAAATGCTTGGGAAAGTACACCATTTAAGTGTTGTTCTCTGGTGGGCTTCATTGTGAATAATAATAATGATAATAATAATAATGAATTTATTTTGTAACACACTTTTCACTAACAAAAATCTCAAAGTGCTACAAGGTGCAACTAAAATCAATGATAAAATAACAAAAATCAGTGATAAAATCATGTGGAGGGTGGAGGCAGAGTAAGCTTGCTTAAAAAGAAAGGTCTTTTTTAAAGTCAACCAGTGATTGTGGAGCTCTCAGTCAATTATTACTCATATTGACAAAAAAAAACCCACAATAAATTGACTAAAACTACCTTTTCTATTATTGTTATGAAAACCAAAATGAGCTTTTGTCACTTTTGGCCAAAGCCACAAGGGCCCACTGCAGAGGGGCCGATGTGGCCCTGCTGTGGCCCAAGAGCCACAGTCTGCAGACCTCCGCTCTGATCAGCCCCAGGTCTGCTTCCAGCAGTCTGTTGTACTTCTCTGTTTTCACCCAACTGTAAAACCTGATTTTGGGGGAAATTTGTGAAGTGGTGACAAATGTTTTCACAAGGGAATGTCCTGAAGGCAGAAGCTCTGGAATGTTCAGCTGAACAATAAATCAAAACTGAGCGTGTGGAAATGAAAGTGAAACAACAAGACCTTTGACAAACACCAGGAAACTTCAGAAAAACATGAAACTTGGGTTGAGAATAATCCACTGATCTTTACATCCATTTAAAATGTGAGCAGCAACATTTAGTTTGTTCTGTGCAACCCTCTAAAATATACGTGTCGAACTCAAGGCTCAGGGGCCGAATGTGGCCCTCGTTGACATCTTATCTGGCCCCCAATATGTTATTTTAAATGTAAAACACAGTAATATTTGATTATGATATTAAAGTGCATCAGAGAACATCAAATGAGATTAATCAATTTTTTGTTGAAGAACCTGCAACTCAGAAAATATGTTGTGTATGTGATTTGAGTTCATGTAGATTCTGAAACTGGCCCCTAGTTTGAAAAAGGTTTTAATTTTGGCCCCTTTTGTAAGTGGGTTTGACACCCCTGATTAAATTTTCTCCAACAAACGTCCATAACCTAAAACATCCGGATCAGACACACAACCTATGAATGTTCAAACATTTTATCATCACATCGCTGAGACATGTTGACACATGGTCTCTCTTATGAGTCCTCGGGGCTCAATGGGAACTACCCTGTATAAATAAAGGCTGAATGAATGACACTAAAAACATTTCTGTCACCTCCCAATGTTCCTGGTGTTTGCTTAAACAAAACATTAAGTAAAGAATCCGATTAACCTCTGAATTATTTCAACAATTTGACTGACATAATAACACAATCATGTCAGCTTTACAAGGTTCTCATTAGTATTGTTCTGGTGAATATTGTTCTAAAAAGCAACTTAAACATAACATAAATGTGTAATACAGTATCACCTGCCTCTATGAAAGAAAGGTAATCATGTGATGTCTGTACTTTTGTATGTCTGTTAGCAAATTATGTGATGGATCACAGTCACAGAGTAGATTTTGATCAAACTATCAGATTAACTTTTGGAGTCACCTTGATTCAATATGGCCACCAAGGCTAGTCAACTTTACATAAAACATCTCTGACGTACATTTTACAGATAATGAGCTCAAATTGGGCATGTTAGAAGCCGAAAGTCACATCCAACACTCGATTGTTAATAGATCAACCAAGATTATTGTTTAAATGTTCAGCAGACAAGACGGCGGGTGATAAGCATTCATTCAAAGCCAGCTTGATTTTACATCAACTTCCTTTTACGATGATACTAAAGTCCCACATATTTGTGGATTTTAAGTACAAAGACTTAAAAACTGTCCTAATGAGCCAGTACTTTCTAATATGTAATAACACATAACAAATGTTAATTACATTTACCCGTGTTTAATAAAACAGCTATCAATGTTCTTTATAACCACATGGTTTAGTTTCATTTTTTAAGCTAAATTAACTAGTTTATTGTTATGTTTTCAGCTTGTTCCCCCCACCTTTCAGAATCAAATATAACCTGCAGACATGATGATGATGATTTTAGTAAACAAATGCTCATATTTTTACAATGACCTGCTGATATGTCCGGCTCACAGTTGATAATCAGATTGGTTAGGATTACCAATCGGTTCGTTTGGTTTGTGCCTGAAAAGCCTGGGGGTGATTGATCAGCTAATCGTGGCATTATCGATGATTATTAATTTGCCGGCTCAGACGTGACGTCACTCCGGTCTCCATGTTCTCCCCGCAGCTGGGCGTCTTCACGCGGACACGGCGGCTCCAACAACCCGCCGGCTTCACCCTTCCACTACCGACATGATGTTTTAAAGAACCGAACCACGGAACCCGGGCCTGTTTCTACATCCTCAACTCACTGCGCCTCCGTCACCGTCAGTCTGGCGTCATTCTCCTTTCATTTTGTCCGGGACACGAGCGACAGACAGCCGGACGCTGTCTTCGGCTCAGCGGGTGTCTAGCTCAACAAACTGAGTGGAAACACGTCGCGCGCACTCCCTGAAAGTGTTACGGAAAAGTTAGTCCCGGTTTATTTGGCTTTACCTTGCCTAGTCTCCTAGCCGAAGTCATTGTGTTGCCGAGTACGTCTTCTTCCTGTTTCTTCCTCCACTACTTCTTTCGAGTTTGTTTTAAAGTGGACGGAGTAGGCAGCGCCCTGCTCCGCCACCACAGCGCCCCCTGCCGGCGGGGAAGACCGAGGACCGCACGACGTGAAGGAAAATGAAACAGAAAACATGGATGATCAAACACAGTCATGTTTTTGACCGTGTGCCTTACAAAAATATATCTTAAGCTATAGGAAATCAATATTTGATTATCTAAAACCGATTAACTTTTGTAGTCAATCTAAGTGGCTGCAACTGCTGACTAAACTTGTGAAACATGTTCATTTGGCTAAAACTCAGTTTGCATCAATGATGACCTACAATTTAGGATAATTGGAATTTTAGATATTTGTTTCCAATTTTGCCATTATCTATTTAGAGTCAGCTATCTGTCAGCAAAACACTTCATGAACAACTGGACCAGATTTTAATGAAACTCTCAAAAAGTAATAGCTGGATGTATTTTTTCATTCAACCTTTATTTATACAGGTTAGTCTCATTCAGTCATGAAGACTTGTTTGCAAGAGAGATCTGTTTTAGACAGACATAAGTACAGACAACACTAAACGACAGTAAAATGCAATTAAAATAAAGTAGCCTAGTGTATAAAAAATAAATCAATGTTTCAACAAGGTAAAATACACACAAAAAAAGAACATGTTTGCGTTGATGTTTATTGTTTAAAATCCCCTAGAGAAATTAAGGTTGAGCTTCAGTTGTTGTTGCAAAATGTTCCAGAATACGCAGGAACAGAGTAAGAAAAGGCCTTTTTTTAAATCAAGTTCAGTCCGTATTCTGTTTATTTACTAAACTTTTACAAATGATTCAATTCACAATGGCTACCACAGTTAATCAGAAGTGATAGTAGCTGAGATCCTCAGCACATACTCTGAGCATGACATCTCACATCACATGAGTGATTATTACCATCAAGCTGCTGACCAGACCTGCTAACAAGACCATGACCAAGACCACAGAACAAAACCATGATGTTGAAAGCACCTCACAGCTAACCGAACCACGCTGTAGATGTTTTTCTTTTTCACCTTTGGCACCTTGTTTTTTATTTAAAGTATGTTATTAGTTTATTTATTTATTTTTTTGTATTTTAGTAGGTTTTTTGTGTGTATTTTAGTAGTACAGTATTTTGAATGTTTTTTAGTATTTTAGTAGTATTTTAAACATGTTTTTTTTTAGTATGTTAGTAGTATTTTTTATGTTTTTAGTAT
>JBBPBX010002066.1:34961-94433 GCA_038048925.1 Garcialebias charrua | reverse complement strand
ATTAATAATAATAATAATAATGAATTCAATTTATAACGCACTTTTCATTAATGAAAATCTCAAAGTGCTAGGGACATTGAGCCCGAGTGGGCCATGTTTCGCGCCTCTATTGTCGAGGCAGCTTATCGGAGTTGTGGCCGCAAGGTTGTTGGTGCCTGTCGTGGTGGCAACCCTCGAACCCGGTGGTGGACACCGGCGGTGAGGGATGCTGTCAAGCTGAAGAAGGAGTCCTATTGGGCCTTTTTGGCCTGTGGGACCCCGGAAGCAGCAGATAGGTACCGGCAGTCCAAGCGGCATGCGGCTCGGGTGGTTGCTGAGGCAAAAACTCGGGCGTGGGAGGAGTTCGGAGAGGCCATGGAGAATGACTTCCGTACGGCTTCGAGGCGATTCTGGTCCACCATCCGGCGTCTCAGGGGGGGAAAGCGGTACGCGACCAACACCATTTATGGTGGGGATGGCGTGCTGTTGACCTCAACTCGGGATGTTGTGAGTCGGTGGGCGGAATACTTCGAAGACCTCCTCAATCCTACTGGCACGTCTTCCACTGAGGAAGCGGAGCCTGGGGACTTTGGATCGGGCTCTCCAATCTCTGGTGCGGAGGTCGCCGAGGTGGTTAAAAAGCTCCGCGGTGGCAAGGCTCCGGGGGTGGATGAGATTCGTCCTGAGTTCCTTAGGGCTCTGGATGTTGTGGGGTTGTGTTGGCTTACGCGACTCTGCAATATCGCGTGGACATCGGGGGCAGTTCCCTTGGATTGGCAGACTGGGGTGGTGGTTCCCCTATTCAAAAAGGGGGACCGTAGGGTGTGTTCCAACTATAGAGGGATCACACTCTTAAGCCTCCCTGGTAAGGTCTATTCAGGGGTTCTGGAGAGGAGGGTCCGTCGGATAGTCGAACCTCGGATTCAGGAGGAGCAGTGTGGTTTTCGTCCTGGTCGTGGAACACTAGACCAGCTCTACACCCTCAACAGGGTCCTGGAGGGTGCGTGGGAGTTTGCCCAACCAGTTTACATGTGCTTTGTAGACTTGGAAAAGGCATTCGACCGCGTCCCTCGGGGGGTTCTGTGGCGGGTACTCCGGGAGTATGGGGTACCAGGCCCATTGATATGGGCTGTTAGGTCCCTGTACGACCGGTGTCAGAGCTTGGTCCGCATTGCCGGCAGTAAGTCAGGCTCGTTTCCGGTGAGAGTTGGACTCCGCCAAGGTTGCCCTTTGTCACCGATTCTGTTTATAACTTTTATGGACAGAATTTCTAGGCGCAGCCAAGGTGTTGAGAGGATCCGTTTTGGTGGCCTTAGAATCGCTTCTCTGTTTTTTGCAGATGATGTGGTCCTATTGGCTTCATCAGCTCGTGATCTACAGCTTTCACTGGAGCGGTTTGCAGCTGAATGCGATGCGGCCGGGATGAGGATCAGTTCCTCCAAATCCGAGGCCATGGTCTTGAGCCGGAAAAGGGTAGCGTGCCCTCTCCGGGTCGGGGAGGAGGTCCTGCCCCAAGTGGAGGAGTTTAAGTATCTCGGGATCTTGTTCACGAATGAGGGAAAACTGGAGCGTGAGATCGATAGGCGGATACACTGTTAAAATAAATAGGGTGGTTAGACTTAAAAACTTGAGTTCAAAAGCTGCCTTAAAACCACAAGTTAACGCAACTTCAAATAATGTTTTTCTCCAACTTAGGATGGCAAGCTAGAAAAGTAGCCCAATTTATGATAAGTCATTGTTTAAATATGATACCATAAGTTGAAATGACTAACTATAGAACATTATACATTCTCCAAAAATTGAGTACTCTTGTCAAGTAAAATTACAATCATATTCTATTTGAACTCAAATACTAAAGTTATACCCTTGTCTAATTAACGTTTATTTGTTGTATGAACTTCATACTCTGAGTTTAAACAACTTGCAAATTTACATTATCCATTCATAAAAACTTGTTTTCATTTGTTAAAGTAACAAACATTTATATATACTTTCAACTCTCATTTTAAAGTTAAACTGAAATACCAATTCCCTTTTTGAGTTAATTTAACTCAAGATTTTAAGGCAGCTTTTGAACTTAAAATAGCAATTTAAGTAAACAAACATTTCCAAATTTCACTTTCTCCACTAAGAATGCCAAGTTCACAATTTTTCTAAAATAATTACACCAAATACACTTCCAATTCAAATATCAACCATTTATTTTGATCTTTTTCTTTCAAATGCAGATGATACAAGACGTAAAAGAAAACATTTGTCCAAGACAAGCTGAAGTGTTGACATTTATAGGACCGAAACTGACAAAAAATATTTTTTTTGACAAATAAACACACATACAGGTAGTCCTCGACTTACGAAGATCCGTTCCTGCGCGGCGCGGAACATGCATTCCTATGCGACGCAGTAAACCCGTTTTTCAACGTGAGACAAAACAAGCGTATACATACTGTACCATAAATATGTACATTACTTTATTTCCAAGCGGTTAGCTAACACAGTACCCTAAACAATTATCAAAAAACACATAAAATACTGCACAGTACGTTTAATAATGAAATAAAATAGTAAAAAAAATAGTAGTGTACTGTACTATAAAAAAAAGAGAAGAAAATGTCCTTACTTTTATGGAAGGGGCGTTGTAGGGGAGGGAGAAAAGCTTAGTGGGCGGGAGCTGCAGAAGGTGCTGGTGCAGGTGAGTGAGGAGGGGCAGGTGAGTCCAGAAAGGCAGCTGAGGTAGAGGGGCAGGTGATGCAGAAGGTGTTGGTGATACAGGTGCAAGTGAGTGAGGAGGGGCATGTGAGTCCAGAAAGGCAGGTGAGGTAGAGGGGCAGGTGATGCAGAAGGTGCTGGTGATACTGGTGCAAGTGAGTGAGGGGGGCAGGTGAGTCCAGAAAGGCAGCTGAGGTGGAGGGGCAGGTGATGCAGAAGGTGCTGGTGATGCTGGTGAGTGAGGGGGGGCAGGTGAGTCCAGAAAGGCAGCTGAGGTGGAGGGGCAGATGATGCAGACGGTGCTGGTGATGCTGGTGCAGGTGAGTCCAGAAAGGCAGCTGAGGTGGAGGGGCAGGTGATGCAGAAGGTGCTGGTGAGTGAAGAGGGACATGTGCGTCAGGAGAGGCAGCTGAGTTATATAAAATAAAATAAATTTAAAAAAGAGAAAAAATGTCATTACCTTTATGGAGAGACAGGTGATCCAGAAGGTGCTGGTGATGCTGGTGCTGGTGAGTGAAGAGGGACAGGTGAGTCAGGAGAGGCAGCCACTTATTAACATTCTTATTCCATTTAAAGTTCTCTGTGTCTTTTAAAATGTCTTAATGTCTCTAGTTTTCATTATTATATAATTTCTGTTTATGTTCTCTTTCATTCCATTATGAGTGAATGTCACAGTTTGAAGAATTATTGAATAGGTTAGTTAGGCAATAACAACAGAGCTAATAATTGTACACATTCTCAGTCTTAAAAATGATTTAATAATCTCTTTTTACTGATAATACTGATAAACCTGTTGTTTGTTTAGGAACCTCCCTGCAGTCTGTCCAGAAAGTCTCCACTGGAGGAGCGTTTTGCTGAGGAAGAGGCACAACATAATGTCACAGCTCCATGTCCATGAAGAAACAAATGGAGAGAGGGCTGCAGATACCAGGACATCCCACCAGCTGTTCTGTCTGAGGATCCTGCTGCTGTGGTGGAACCAGGTTAGCCCATCAGTGGGAGCTCAGTAACATGACTGCAGCATCAGACACTGGACAATATTATATGTATAATAATAATAACACTGTATATGTTGGTGAGTCCTCCATGTTGGCTCTAATCTGCCCTGTGAGAAATTCATAGTAAATGTAACAAAAAGGAAAAAGTTCATAGCATTAAATCCAAACAGAAGTTCAAATTATTTCGTCCTGAAATAACTCTGGCTAACTACTGTAGCTTTTTTATAACATGGAGTTAAACTCAAAGTAGTCTCCTCAGATAAATTGTGTTACCATTATTTTTATATTAAAGTTTCTCTTAACTTATTATTTTTACATTTGATTGTTTCTGTTCAGTGCCCTGAGACAACTTCTGTTGTGACTTGGAGCTATACATTATAAATAAACTGAACTGAATTGACATGTCTTTTTTTAACCCCGTCTTTTTTAACCCTGCCTACAAAAAGAATCGGAATCGAGAATCGAAAAGAATCGGAATCGAAACGAAGAATCGGAATCGGAACCGGAATCGCTTCAATTCAAACGATGCCCAACCCTAGTTATAAAACAAAAAGAAATAAATAAAAAAAGAAAAGAAAATGTATTTACCTTTAGGGAGGGACAGGTGATGCAGAAGGTGCTGGTGATACTGGTACTGTGTGAGTGAAGAGGGACAGTTGAGTCAGGAGAGGCAGCTGAGTTATATAAAATTAAATTAAATTTAAAAAAAAAAGAGAAAAAATGTCATTACCTTTATGGAGGGACAGGTGATCCAGAAGGTGCTGGTGATGCTGGTGCTGGTGAGTGAAGAGGGACAGGTGAGTCAGGAGAGGCAGCTGAGTTATAAAACAAAAAGAAATAAAAAAAAAGAAAATGTATTTACCTTTATGGAAGGACAGGTGATGCAGAAGGTGCTGGTGATGCTGGTACTGTGTGAGTGAAGAGGGACAGGTGAGTCAGGAGAGGCAGCTGAGTTATATTAAATTAAATTAAATTAAAAAAAGAGAAAAAATGTCATTACCTTTATGGAGGGACAGGTGATCCAGAAGGTGCTGGTGATGCTGGTGCTAGTGAGTGAATAGGGACAGGTGAGTCAGGAGAGGCAGCTGAGTTATTTAAAAAATAAATAAATAAAAAGAAAAGAAAATGTCTTTACCTTTATGGAGGAACAGGTGATGCAGAAGGTGCTAGTGAGTTAAGATGGACAGGCGAGTCAGCTGAGTTATTTAAAAAATAGAAAGAAAAAAGAAAAAAAAATCTTTACCTTTATGGAAGGGCAAGTAATGCAGAAGCTGCTGGTGATGCTGGTACAGGTGAGTGAGGAGGGGCAGGTGAGTCCAGAAAGGCAGCTGAGGTGGAGCTCCCTGATCTGCTATACTCTTGGGCACGCGCCCAGCCTGAGCAAAGACAAACGCTTGATAAATTACTGTCCAATTCAGAATACAGTTTAATGTGTAATATAATCTTAATTTAATCTTTAATCTAAATAAACAGCATTCTTTACAATAAATAAACTATACTAACAATAATAAAAATCTTAATAAACACAATAACAGCCAGAACCAGATCAATAAGCAGCAACAGACTGTTTACAATCGAAATACCGATAATCAAGTTTTAAGTTTTTGTCCAAAAAGACCAACTTGTCCACATTTTCTGCCAAAAGTACAGATCTAGTTGCAGTGATTATCTCCAGTGGTGGAGAAAATCATCTCAATAACAACAGTAGCAGCAGTGTGGCTGTATTTGTCATTACTCACAACAAGCTCTTCTTGGACCTGCTCCCACCTGTCCCTGGAAAAGTTCAGAGTTCAGTCATCACAGACTTCTTCGCTGCAGGTGATCTGGCAAATTTCCCTGAAGAGGAAGAAGTCAGCTGCTATCTTTGTCCCAGACTGGAAAAAAACACAAAGAGGTAAAAAAAAAAACAAGTTACGGTAATAAGATTATAATTTTAAATTAAAAAGATTAATTAGATATTCTTCTTTCGGCTTTTCCCTCTTCAGGGGTCACCACAGCGAGTCATCCTCCTCCACCTCACTCTGTCCTCTGCATCCTCTGTCCTCACTCCAACTACCTTCATGTCCTCTCTAACTGCATCCATATATATCCTCTTTGGCTTTTTCCTGGCAGCTGCATTTCTAACATCCTTCTACCAATATACCCACTGTCCCTCCTCTGGACATGTCCAAACCACTGTCCCTCCTCTGGACATGTCCAAACCACTGTCCCTCCTCTGGACATGTCCAAACCACTGTCCCTCCTCTGGACATGTCCAAACCACTGTCCCTCCTCTGGACATGTCCAAACCATCTCAGTCTGGCCTCCCTAACTTTATCTCCCAGTTGTTCAACATGTGCTGTACCTCTGATGATCTCATTCCTGATCTTATCCATCCTTGTCACTCCTAAGGAGAACCTCAGCATCTTCATTTCTGCTACTTCCAGTTCTTTCTCCTGTCTTTTTGTCAGTGACACTGTCTCCAGACCATACAACATAGCTGGTCTCACCACTGTCTTGTAAACTTTTCCTTTGACCTTTGCTGACACCTTTTTGTCACAAATCACTCCTGAAACTTTTCTCCATCACTCCATCCTGCCTGGACTCTCTTCTTCACCTCTTTACCACATTCCCCATTTTCCTGGACAGTGGACCCCAAGTACTTGAAGTCCTGCACCTTTGTGACCTCTGCTCCTTGTAGCCTCACTGTTCCACCTCCTCCCTCTCATTCACACACATGTACTCTGTCTTACTACGACTGGCTTTCATTCCTCTTCTTTCAAGTGAATACCTCCACCTCTCCAAGTTCTCTTCCACCTGTTCCCTGTTCTCACCACAGATCACAATGTCATCTGCAAACATCATAGTCCATGGGGATTCCTGCCTGACCTCATCTGTTAGTCGGTCCATCACCAGAGCAAACAAGAAGGGGCTCAGAGCCGATCCTTGATGCACTCCCACCTCCACCTTGAAGCTATCTGTTACTCCTACAGCACATCTCACCACTGTCCTGCTGTCCTCACACATGTCCTGCTGTCCTCACAGATGCCTTGCTGCCCTCACACATGTCCTGCTGTCCTCACACATGTCCTGCTGTCCTCACACATGTCCTGCTGTCCTCACACATGTCCTGCTGTCCTCACACATGCCCTGCTGTCCTCACACATGCCCTGCTGTCCTCACACATGTCCTGCTGTCCTCACACATGTCCTGCTGTCCTCACACATGTCCTGCTGTCCTCACACATGTCCTGCTGTCCTCACACATGTCCTGCTGTCCTCACACATGTCCTGCTGTCCTCACACATGTCCTGCTGTCCTCACACATGTCCTGCTGTCCTCACACATGTCCTGCTGTCCTCACACATGTCCTGCTGTCCTGCTCCTCACACATGTCCTGCTGTCCTCACACATGTCCTGCTGTCCTCACACATGTCCTGCTGTCCTCACACATGTCCTGCTGTCCTCACACATGTCCTGCTGTCCTCACACATGTCCTGCTGTCCTCACACATGTCCTGCTGTCCTCACATGTCCTGCTGTCCTCACACATGTCCTGCTGTCCTCACACATGTCCTGCTGTCCTCATACATGTCCTGCTGTCCTCACACATGTCCTGCTGTCCTCACACATGTCCTGCTGTCCTCATACATGTCCTGCTGTCCTCATACATGTCCTGCTGTCCTCATACATGTCCTGCTGTCCTCATACATGTCCTGCTGTCCTCATACATGTCCTGCTGTCCTCATACATGTCCTGCTGTCCTCATACATGTCCTGTACCAGTCTAACATACTTTTCTGCCACTCCAGATTTCCTCATGCAATACCACACGTCCTCTCTTTGCACCCTGTCATATGCTTTTTCTAAATCCACAAACACACAAATCCACAAACAAAAAAGATAAATTAGATAATAATAATAAAAGAACAATACCTCTTTTTGATCGGTTGAGGTGGTTGAATCTCTCGGTCATCATCATCAGGGCAGAGCTTTAATCTGGTCCAGGACTTGTCGACAATATCAGTTTTAGCTTTTTCATAAAGTGATGAACTTTTTGGCTGAAGTGTTGACATGATGGGGATGTCGTAGCGAGGTTCAGGTACTTTAAAGCCTGCAGATCAACAACATACAGACATGTTTTTGTAGATCCAGAGCTTTAAAAACTCATACAGTTTGTACCCTGATGCATGGTCAATAATCCATGTAGAAATATCTAAAAAAGCTCAGACGAAACGTTTCTACATATTTTTTGCTTTGTTTTATTTTTTTGAATGTCCAGAGGACCAGACTGAGCTTTTTTAGATCATACAGTTTGTGTTATTGATCTGGACCGATCTGATTTACCTGTTAAAGGTTGTTTAAATGCTGCTAGTTTTAGCGGTGTTTGCAAGCTGCTTTTCTTGCTTCTAGAAAATGTTCACGTTTGGTCCAAACAGACCTAATCTCCGTGAAAAAACGTCCACACACACAACTTTGAATTTGCCTTCGTCTTTTAACAAGGAAGCCATAACGTTAACAAACACGAGACCACAGCGAGAAGCTAGGGCTGCTAATGCTACACGTGCTACAAGATAATAGCGCCGTGCTGAAACTCGCCTAGGAATTTTATTTCCGTGGCGCATATTTTCCCGTTAATAACGTTTAATAAGTGAAAAAAATAACCGAAACGGTACGCAGGGGGACACGACTAATTCCTGACAAGGTACACGACATTTAATAAGTGAAAAACAAAAACGAAACGGTACGCAGGCGGACACGACTAGTTCCTGACAAGGGACACAAGTGGGGAAAAAAAAACGGTACGCAGGGGGACACGACTAATTCCTGACAAGGGACATGACTAATCCCTGACGCACAACCTTTTCCCGAAGCTGCAAACTCATCTGCAGTCAGCACGTCGAAGCAAAACTTTGACCAAGCGCCACATATGTGCTTCTGAGGGTGTACAATACAAAAATCATGGTAGCTGCTTGTATTTTCTCTTAAGAAAAGTTCTAGTATAAGCGCAACCGAAAGCATACTGCCCTCGACAGTTAGCAAGCTGTTGTTTTATGTCCTGTGTTTAAACATGTAACAGAGACACGAACTTTTATCTCTTAACAACATGTTTTAACAACAAATGCAGCTTACCTTGTTTCTATTATTCCAACATATTCCCCGCGCGCCGAATTTGAACGACCTTGCGCCGGATCCAGGTCTTGGAAAAATTGGTATTCATCCGCGACTTTGCTTTCGACTCCTTAATCTGGTCAGGTGGTCCTCTTCTTCATTTAATATGCAATTCTAACTGGGATGGAGAACTTTATAAAGTCTGACTAAATATTACATCATATTTAGTCCCAATTCAGATAAAGAGCGAATTTCCGGCACTATTTTTTATCTCGCATTAATATTGCTAGTGGTGATCAGTTTTTATAAGATCCGGTTACTATTTTAAAACTCAGATTTTCAAATTAAGTTCGCACATTTAAATTTATGTTTCACAGACGTGACTCACAACCTTGAGTTGAAATGCCAATAACGCATGAAATTAAGTTGAAATTACATAACTCATTATGTTAATTGGAAGTAACTTATAGAAAAACGTTATGATAACTAATGGAGAGTATGACTTTTAACAGTGTAGGTGCAGCGTCCGCAGTGAAGCGGGCGCTGTACCGGTCCGTCGTGGTGAAGAGAGAGCTGAGTCAAAAGGCAAAGCTCTCAATTTACCGATCGATCTACGTTCCCACCCTCATCTATGGTCATGAGCTTTGGGTTATGACCGAAAGAACAAGATCTCGGATACAAGCGGCTGAAATGAGTTTTCTCCGCAGGGTGGCTGGACTCTCCCTTAGAGATAGGGTGAGAAGCTCAGTCATCCGGGAGGGACTCGGAGTAGAGCCGCTGCTTCTCCACATCGAGAGGAGCCAGTTGAGGTGGCTCGGGCATCTGGTTAGGATGCCTCCTGGACGCCTCCCTGGTGAGGTGTTCCGGGCATGTCCCACCGGGAGGAGACCCAGAGGAAGACCCAGGATACGCTGGAGGGACTATGTTTCTCGGCTGGCCTGGGAACGCCTTGGGATTCCCCCAGAGGAGCTGCTCCAAGTGGCTGGGGAGAGGGAAGTCTGGGCCTCCCTACTTAGGCTGCTACCCCCGCGACCCGACCCCGGATAAGCGGAAGAAAATGGATGGATGGATGGATATATATATATATATATATATATATATATATATATATATATATATATATATATATATATATATAATACAGTATTTTCTGGTGTATAGGTCGCACCTGTGTATAGGTCGCATTGTCCAATTATCACCAATAGATTGGAAAAATCCCTAGATAGGTCGCACTGGTGTATAGGTCGCACCTACGTTTAGCTCTGCTGCAAATGTCTGCCACAGGAGCGCACAGCAAGGCTTTTAAGAAGATTAACACTTAAAAACAATTATTTGTTTGATAAAAATTATAGCAAATATATGTCTGAGCTGAACTTTTCCTTAATAAATGAACGTAATTGTGAAATGAGCTGGATTTAAAAATTTGTTTCACCGAAAGTGATAACAAGCCATATATAGGTCGCACCTGAGTATAGGTCGCAGGCCTTGAAAAAACCATAAAAAGGTGCGACCTATACACCGGAAAATACGGTATATATATATATATATATATATATATATATATATATATATATATATATATATATATATATATATATATAAAGGTATTTTAAAGCCTTCCCACATTCTTGCAATATTCTAAACAATGTTTCTAAATGCTCTAAAAGAGACAGAATGTCATGATTTCAGCTCTCTACCTCGTCTGCTCTTTGCCACCTGCAAAAAGCTCTTGGCCACGCCCACGTCTCAGCTCTGCACAGTGAACAGCTGATCAGCTGCAGCAGGAAGTTTATCTACAGTAAGGGTTGCACAACGGTGCAGGTGGAAGCTTTTTCTGCAGCTCTGGGCTGCACAAATGTGTAGCTGGGGCTAAATAATTTAAAATAATGTATTTTAAATAAAAATGTCCATGCCAATTGTGCGGCTCATCTATCAGCCATTTCTGTGTCATGCCCAATATTATTTTCAAAAACCACAATAGACTGAGTCCACGATAAATGAACCACAAAGCAGCAAGGGACTACTGCACCTCACTTTGGACAAATACTTAATGATGACTGGATAGACCAGCCAAGTGTGGGACCAAGACCAAAGTGGGTGGTTGTCATTTTAAAACAGTTCCAGTCTAAAAACTTTCATAGCAGTTCTCACAAAAGCTGTTTGGCAATTCTTTCTGTTGTCGTTAGTTTTCCACAACCCAGTAATTTTCGCAGTAATATCTTGTTCCTGCCAAAAGTGCCCCAAGTTGACTCAGAAGTGCTACAGCTAGCTGCTGTTGTTGCTAGTAGTGCTTGCAAATAATCGTAAATGTCCATGTAAATAAACATCAGCCATCATCATCTTCCTTTCTGGGTCATGTGGGGGTCGCTGGTGCCCATGTCCATGTTGATACGACAACCTTCTCACTGAGGCAACAGCTCTGCCAGCTGCACCGCAAGGTTGTAAAAATGTAATACCAAACTGATGGTAATGTATACTGCACAAAAATATCAATGCAACACTTGTTTTTGCTGCAAATTTTTGCTGTTAATTCTTGTAAATAAATATCACTTACCTTTTACGTGTTGGTCTCAGTCAGACCTCTGGGTATTAATTATATTAATACAATCCTGATATGGCCAGTCCAAGGCCCACCTGTGCAATAATCATGCTGTCTAATCAGCATCTTGATAATATGTCACTCCTGTGAGGCAGATGGATTATCTCGGCGAAGGAGAGGTTCTCACTAACAATGATTTATACAAATTTGTGAACAATATTTGAGAGGAAAAAGGCTTTTTGTATACATAGACACAGTCTTAGATCTTTGAGTTCAGCACATAAATAATGGGAGCAAAAAAACAAAAGTGTTGCGTTTGTTCAGTGTCATTTTCAAAGAAAGCTCTACAGTATTGTTATCACTCAGACAAAGAACAGTACTTTCTGTCATTAGATCACTGAAAGACAATGCTACTGATCATATATAGATTCTGCATACATTCTTTTGTAAAGTATTTACAAACTACCAAGTCTTCATCTTCTGTCTTTAAAAGTAAATTTATATCAAACATGCACATTATGTATTTTGTTTAATATGAATTCAAGAACAATTGGATTTTCAGCGCAACAATGGCTTATAGCAAGATGTAAAAAACAAAAAAACAAAAACAACAACAACAACAAAAAAGCGTCCAACACTTTAGAACGCCTAATTCAGCCGCTCAGTTTTGACACTCCATTGCACTGACATCCAAACTTTAAAAGACCACACGATTTCTGTAAGGCTGTGCAGAAGAAGCTTTGGACCTTCCAGCAATCATGGAAAATAAGGCAGTAAAAATAGTTCAAAGAAGCATAACAGCGGTTCTCAAAAAAAAAAAAAAAAAATCCCTTTCATCATTTATCTGCTGAACCTCTCCATCAGGAGAAAGTGCTTTGCTGGTACTATACCATCATCGCAAACAAAGACAGATTTAGCCTGAAGAAAAACGTGCCTTCATCTGTGGAGGTAAATGCTCACTCGCCAGAAACGGTAATGACAATTCTGCAAAGCTCACTCGCAATGGATGTTGATTAGGTGCTGTCATGGTAACAATGCTACGTGATATGCTTTGCTTGACACCTTAAGCATTGCGTGTTGTCACCGCCTGAAGGGTTGGATTAGTAAAAGCCTAAAGTGTGGGTTGTCTTAGAATGCCTGTGTGACATATTGTTAAATGTCTGCCAGCTATTGAGCTCCTTTGGTATCATCTACAGCCCTAAAACAGAGTTGAAATTGATGAATGATGCAGCTTAAAAGGACTTGTTTAGAGTTCAGTGAGACAAGCTGTCCCAAATAGATTCAAAGATCACATGTCAGCAGGATGCAGAGATATTCTTACTCAACCAAGGTTGTGTGTGACAGAGAAATTGTATCCAGCTTCCTGATGGAGTTCATTTTTCTTCCCTGTGCGTCTGCTCTGTGCCCCCTTGAACATAAGGGGAGTTTATGGGAGGGGATAGCATATCACGACAAAACTTACAGTGGTGCGTTTCACTGCATGCCAGCCAACATGGGCCAGACAATGTCAAAGTGGTATGTCACCATCCTGTTTTGGTCACAGACCAGTTTAAAGCCCATCCCAGGAAAGCGACACAATTCTACATTGCAAGTATATTATGTTTCTGATGAAGGGAAATTGTTGACCAGGACTCCTCTGAATTAATGCTATAATCAAACACCCCTCTAATTATACAGCCCAGACGGAAATGTCAGAAATGTGAAATGCTTTTATGTATCTACAGAAAAAAGACTTAGATTCATTCATTCAAGCTTTATTGATACAGGTTACAGATTGATCAGGAAAACAAAATGCATGTATAATTTAACAGGTTGGAGTAATCTATTTAATTGTGAATTGTTTGTGTAGGAAGTTGTTGGAATCAGACAGAGTCCAGAACAAATTCCCCTAGAAGGTCAATGCCAGATTGTACTGTATCAGGACTGGCAGCATGACTGTGCACCCGCTTCGGATGTTATCAACCATACGTAGCGGTCAGATTGCCCCTCCTGTACCTCCTAGGAGGTTTAAAGGTACGTTATCACCGTTACAATCGATGACAGCAGGCTCCGTCTTTAGCTACGTGTTAAAGTTTATAGCAAAGGGTCTTGGGTTAGGTTTAGGGTCTTGGTTAGGTTTAGCACAAGGGTAAGGGGGTTAGGTTTAGGGTTGGTCGTCTGGGTCAGGTTTAAGGTTAGGTTTAGGAAAACGGTTACATAAGCTGAAAAAAAACAAAAACACAACACTTCCGGGTTTACGCAAACACGCTGCCTACTCACAGCGATTATAACGCTGATAACGTTCTTTTAAACATGCTAGGAGGTGGATTGTGACAGTTTCACCGCTACATATGGGGATGATAAGAGTTGATAGCACCCATTGTATGGACTGACAACATCCAAATCCACTGGACTGCCCTGCCACTCGCTTAATCGCCCCCAGTTTACTCGTAACTTTGTACCGAAAAGTGGGTAAAAATGGATGGATGGATTTATTGTCCATGCATCCATGATCCTTACATGCTTCTTCATTCAGGGTGTGATTGTGTGAGAGGCAGGGCACACTATACATCAGCTTTATTCATAAAGCACTGTAAGCAGGACCAAAATGTTGACCTGGACACATCGCATGTCCATCACAGGGACACGTCGAGATAAATAAGGCAAACAAACATTCACTCTCTTACTCACACCTAGGCACAATTTAGAGTTACCAATCAGACTAACATTCATTCAACCTTTATTTATACAGGCTAGCCTCGTTGAGTCACGGGGACTCATTTACAAGAGGGACCTGTCTCACTCACACCAAACAACCATCCACTCTCACACTCACACCTAGGGTCAATTTAGAGTCACCAATCAGCCTAAAAACATGCATGTTTTTGGTCTTTGGGAGGAAACCGGAGTACCTGGAGAAAACCCACGCAACACGGAGAGAACAAGCAAACTCCACCCAGAATGGTCCCAGTCTGGGAGTTGATTTGGCAACAGTCTCACTGAGAGGTAGCCCTACCAACTGAGCCACTGTGTTGACTGGTCTGTGCCTGAGGCACAACAGTACTACTTCGTCCTTTGGACACATTTTGGGTTTTGGGGTTAACTAATTAACCTTTAATTGTTTTAAGCTGTGGTGTGTTCTGCCTGCCCATAAATAGACTAGTTCCAGGGAGTTCACTCTCTCTCATTTTGGGATCATTTTGTTTTGTCTCTCTCTGGCCGCCCTTGTTTTTTTTTCTGGGCTCTGTTTGTCACTGATCCTGTCCAGGATGTGTCTCAGCAGTATAGTCCACTGCCGTCCTCTGCCTGCCAAGGTAGGTTTTTGTTAACTTTTGTCCATTTTTTTGTTGCAACTTTGGCCTGGTGGGACTGGTTTTCTTGTTTTCACTATTTCTTTTGCTATAGGTGTTTGTTTTTTTTTCTTGCTTGCTTTAGTCTGGTACCTGCAGCAGCTTCGATGGCCCTGCGGTACCTTTTTGTTATGTTTGACTTGATCACCAGGTCCATCTTTTGGTTAATACTTTGAGGTTTTTGTCTCTTTTTGGTGGACACGAGAATTGGGGGTTCCTCATCTCCCCCCTCCCCCCACACACACAAAGCTGCTTTTTAATAAATTGATTGTTGAACCCTCAAGTCTGAGTCAATTGTCCTCCTTTAAATACGTTGTGTTCATGGTGGATGTAGTGTAACAACGCCCCATTTTGTATCATATTGTATTTTATTAGATTGTGTGATATATTGTTTTGCAACATATCCCATCATATTGCATATTATTTTAATATCGAGGTTATTAGCTTTGGTAAATATAATACTCATGACAATCTTGACCCATTGGCATCAAACAGCCTGTCTTCTGTGAGGAATCTGGGTTGTTTTGGATAGTGCTTTCAAAAAGGACAAACAGATTAACGGAGTTGTAAAATCAAGTTTGTTTTTTGACCTACGGTTAAGATCTTTTTGTCACTTTTGTTTGATTCAGTCAGAGTTTGAAATCTAGTTAGAGCTGATGGCTTGATGGTGTGTTTTATTTTACTTTTACTAGTTCTTTTAATATTGTTGTACATTTATTTGCTTTTATTGTTGTTTTACCTTTTTGTTTGACTGAATTTTGAAGCCCTTTGGTAAACTTCTGTTTTATGTGCTGTAGTAAGAAAACTGAAATGGTCTCGTCTTATCTCATATTGCTTTGTTTTCTGTCATATTGTATTGTATCGAATTGTATTGCATTGCATTATATCATACTTTGAGAAGTCCAAGTTGATTTTTGCTTAAACCAATAGGACAATATATGAACAAAACCTCCACCTTCCTGTTTTCTTCTTTTTATTTTGTATAACAATTCAAACATGCAGACACAGGCAGAGATGAATGGAACACAAAAGTAAATTAAGTTCTCCCTCTCTCTTTTTTTTTTAAAACCGGTGAGTGTTTGCAAAGCACGTACGACCTGAGGCAGTAAAAGGATCTAAATCAAATGATTTTATCATTACAGACAGCTCTCAGTCTATTAAAGTCAATATATGTCACTTACTGTCTAAAATATAGCCCACCTGTGGTGCTTCTGTTGCCTGCTTTAACTTTGGAGCTTATAAATCACATCAGTGTTCTTCAGACTTTCATGCAACGTAAGTACAGAGCTGAGTGAGTCGTTATTGTACGGGCAGCAAATCACTGCACTGTGTTCATCAGTGCTGCTTAAAACACAATCGATAAAATGCACATGTATCATGTGAAAGTTGGGATTATTCAATTTAAGTTTTCTAATTTCCACATTTCAGGGTTGTGTTCCTTATTAAAGGATAACACCCACCATGACACTAACAATTCACCATATTGTACAATTACAGTAATTTATTATTAGGTCTATTTTCATTTTTGCATTTGGGCCAGGCGAGGGTTAAAAAAAAAAAAAAAAAAAACCCACTCCCGAATGAATCCGGAAACCTGGCCGAATAGTCCCGAAGGGTCATGCCTTTTGTTACATGATCTCCACCCAGAAGGCAGAAGGTAGGAGTGAGTTTCCATGGAGGTTTATGAGAGAGAGTGGTAGTTAAAACGGCATATTTCCTGCATATTTCCTTGTGCATTTGTGTGTAGTATATGGACCAGCGCTCTGATTTTATTTATTATTTATTTTATAACACCGCTGCGGACCTTTTGCTGCTCTCAGTCATTCTGCCCCTGAGGAGCGAGCCGCGAGCCGCGCGCGTCTCTGGCTCCTCGTTCTGCTGGTCACCTTTGAAGTTCCTCGTGCCGGTGTAATTTGCTCCCTCGAGTGTATGCACTGTATTTGCTCTCGTCAGCCTTGATACGGGGTCGGGAAGCACGCGCGCGGGCAGAGCTCAGCTGCGAGGCTGGCTCTGGCTGCCTTTTTGATCACGGGGGGGAGAGAATAAAAAGTCGATGCGGAAATGAATGAATTTGTCGCGATCAAACGAATTAAACTAGTATGTCTAAGTGGATGCTCGCTCAGAATATGAGTGAGCGACAGCAGGATTAATCAACACAACACAGGCAGCTTTAGGGAATATTTAAAAATGCTTCCTTTTTCTTTTCCTCGCTCGCTCGCCTGTAACTCCAAGGCGTCACTTTGGTGACGTGAATGCCCTTGTGAATGCCCATATATGGAGAGGGGCAGATTTTCCCGGAGCTGCATGCTAAAATCTGCTATAAATCATGAAATAACACATTTAGTGTTATTTCTCCACAATATAAGTAAACGCTCCTGTATTATTTTTAAATAAACTAATAAATATTAATGGCGATGCAATTTGAAAACATGGTGGGTGTTGGGCTTTAATGTGAACAAAAGAGGAAAAAATAAGCAAATGATGCAGCGCCTGTCTTTGGGTATTATATTTGTATTTGGATGTAAATTCATCGCTTTCTTTATTGAGATAATTTATTTATTTTCGATATGGCTCATGGCAAAACAGTCAGAAGAAAATCATCCCATTAGCCATGAAGCTGAAAGCAAGTCTTGTAAAGTGGTGTTCTGTGGAAAGTTTATGAACAATTTAAATATTATTTATATTATATGAGCAGGTAGCTTTT
The DNA here is from genome assembly GCA_038048925.1 of Garcialebias charrua. NCBI lineage: Eukaryota > Metazoa > Chordata > Actinopteri > Cyprinodontiformes > Rivulidae > Garcialebias > Garcialebias charrua. Next base: position 77,087 of record JBBPBX010002066.1, on the reverse strand, counting down.
AGAACAACTTCCTTTAGCAGAAAATGTTGAGGTCTAAAATAACAAAATACGGTACCTTACGTGCCGTGATCACCAGTTGTTTGGCCACAGTGACCCAGAATAAAGTTATAATCTTTATGAGTATTTTGAAAACACTCATCTGTGAATCATGTCTGTTTGGGAATATAATGTTTTGTCCAGCTTTAGTCATAAAGATGCCTAAAAATATTAATACGATTGTCACTGAGAGATCCAGATTGCAAAATTGTTCAAAGTTGGTGAAATCATATCTTTCAAAATAAATGCCTCTCCAGCTGTCAGTATTTCCTTTAATTGTAAAGTAAGTAGCTCTCAATCAAATACAGTTTAATTCTGACCAGCTTGATGAGCTAATGGCTAGTCTGAGCGGAGCCAAGATCTGAGTGGATATACTTTCCTAAAACAACACCAGTTTTAAAGTTTCATAGCAATTCATGCAAACACTAATTTAGAAATAGCTTCAGAAATGTGGTGACACAGTGGCGCAGTTAGTAGAGCTGTTGCCTCTCAGCGAGAAGATGCCGGTTCAAATCCTGGCCTGAGACCCCACTGTTCTCTCCATGGGCTTTCTCCAAGTACTTTTTACGTATTTATTAGTGTAAAGATCTTGTAATCTACTAAATAAACTAAATAAGATAAATAAAAAAGTTATTTTTTTACATAAATGAATACAATTAAATGTGTACCTTTTAATCTATAAAATACCACTATTTTCTTAACAAATGCATAAAAATACATTCAAATTTGTATAATAAAGGGTCTGTTACAACAACAAGAAAATTAAAAGTACAACAAAAGGGTATGTTTATGAAATAAAGTTAAATTTCTTAAAAAGAGTTATTGTTATTACAAGTTTCTGATTATTTAAATTAAGTTTTTCCACAGAGTTATGTTTTTAAGTCAGTTTCTTAAAAAATATTAAATGTGGGGATTTTTTCCACTCCATTTCATCTTGTGGACATAATATTTTTGCCTGGATTATAATTAGATATACTATGTATATTTTATCTGAAGAAAAGGCTGGATTGTTAAAGATGATCAATGTTTGCATTTTTGATAATACAATATTCTTTCCAGCTTTCTCTGTTTGGAGCCTTTGCAAATCTGACCAAAATATTACAACATGAGAACATCCCACAAATAAATGTTCAATACTTTCACTCTCACACTGACAAAAACAGCAGTTGTTGCTGACATTTGGAAAGAAGCAACAAATATTATCTTTAACTACATACTATCTATGTAAAATCTTAAATAAAAATTATTTTATCCTATTAAAAAGTATACATTTATGATGCAATAAGAAGATTGTACTCCACAGTTTTTTGCTTAAATAAGCCCATCTGTTTACATAGAGGTTTCTAAATGAGCGCTGATTAACCTGTTTGTTTTCTGTTTTCTCCAGTTTCCTCCCACAGAACAAAAACATGCATGTTAGACTGACTGGTAACTCTAAATTGTCCCTAGGTGAGAGTGAGAGAGTGAATGGTTGTTTGTCTCTATGTGTAGAAGTGCAAATTTTGCAGCAGCAGCAGCTATATGACTTCAATTGAAATATAATATTCCTACAAAAATAACCGTATAATCTAAAAACAATGGCATATAATGTTTTTTTAACCGTGAAATCGTTTGCAAATTGAGATGTTTTAAGATGGCAGCAATCCATTTTGGTTTTAGTCACGCTCAGACCAGACATTAGCTCCTCAATCTGGTCAGATATTGTCATTCAAAGAGCCATCTACAACAGGTAAGATAATAAGTGTTCACAACCTTCCCACAAAACCCCACTTCAACTCCAGTTGATTTAAAGTAACTATCCCTTTGAGTGTCTAATTCAAAATGTTTGTGTAAGACAATTTTACTGTTGTATGTAAACTCTCAGTAAAATAAAAAAAATAAAAAGTTGTCAGTCTGTGAAGCCTTAAAATCTAACAGCCATCTCTGATTTAAACATCTCTGCTCATTATTTGATTTTGTCTCTCCTTGCAGCCTGTGTGACTTTACTTTGTGAGTTTTGTGATTTAGAATGATGCTTTTATCTACAAGAAAAGTGTTCTGGAGGGGAAAAGGTGTGTTACACTTACAGCTGACACTTGGGTTGCTTCCTGCTACAGCAGAAAATCAAACCAATTAAAAATCTGCTTTGAAAGACACATGATATTTATCTTTACTCACAGATATACATGTCAACCAGCTACACAGATGGACTGTAAAGTTCTACAAACAGGCTTTTTGTTATCGGTTATAGCGAGACAGAGAGGTCATCAGGTTTAGCTATAAGATTTGAGACAGCCAAGTGTCCTACTTTTGCTTATATTTTCTGATATTGTGCTGTTTCACACACAGCATGGAGCTGTTGGAGAAGGCAATATGTCTGCATTATCCTCGTATATGAGCTGATTGGATACTGAGTCTGAAATTTCCTGACAAGTGAGTGACATGTGCTGCAGACACAGCATGATAGGCTGGAAACGGCATCAACAGTGCACGAGTACTGACAGTGACAACGCTGTCAGCCAAGCGTGCCTGACATATCATTTTATTTTCAAGACTGCACCATCTAGACTTAATGGCCCGGCACATAAAAGTGTTTTCATCATAGCACAGTACAAATAGTTGCTCTTCAAATTACCCAACAGCATGAAATTACTGTTTCAAATAAAAAATGTAAGTTTGGAAAGTGGCGGCGTTACAAGATTAAGGCTTTTGGACAGCATCATCTATTATCCAGAGAGAGGCAGTTAAGTGAACAGAAAAATAAGTGCGCCAGTAAGTTTGAAGCCCGTCTGAGCCAGGCCCAAATGAACCACTAACAGTTTGACCTACTTCATACCCACAGGGCCTGCTTTTTCTTTTTCATATTTGCTGATGAGGCTAAAGAAGAAAGTTGCATTAGGCACGGATTAAAAGGCTGGCTTTTGAAAAACAAATAAGTAAGAAAACTGTACATCAGAAGTTGGCATAACTTGCTCCAGCATTTGTTATTAACTTTGGGTCGGCCTTCTGACCTTCGCTGGACTGTTTTTTTATTGCTTTGCCAGTGACTGACTGATTACATTAAAGAAAATATCTACTGTATATTTCATCCATTCATTCAGCTGTCTGTCTGTCTGTCCGTTCATCTGCAGATATTTTACATCTTATTATGAATCCCCTTTTGAACGAAAGATTTCCAGTTTACACAGAAAGTCTGTTTTACAACTGTATTTGCATTAATATAATCAATAAAACCTAAACAAACAAAAACTAGCAGTAATTATTACTGTTACTATAGTTTTCTGATCTTAAGCCTATGATGGTCATTATTATGCACTGTGATGGATGAAATGATGGACGAATGGATGGATGGATGGAGAGATGGACAGATGGAGAGATGGACAGATGGACATATGGATGATTGAATGGATGGATGGATGGATGATGATAGATGGACGGACGGACGGACGGATGGACGGATGGATGGGTGGATGGACCGATGGATGGGTGAATGATGGATGGGTGGATAGATGACAGATGGATGGATGAACAATGGATGGACAGATGGATGCTTGTAAATGGACAGATGGACAGATGGATAAATAAATGGATGGACAGCTGGATGGATGGATGGGTGGACGGATGAACGGATAGACGTCTGGCCAGCTGGTTGGTAGATGTATGGATGTATGGATAGATGAATGAAAGAGGTATGGATGTATGTATGTATGGAGAGATGGATGAATGGATGAAGAGATTATAGATGGATGGATGGATGAATGAACAAACAGATGGACGGATCGACAGATGGATGGATGGACAATTGGGTAGAAGGATGGATGAATGGATGATGGATGGATGGATGGGTGGGTGGATGGATGGAAGGATGGATGGACAGATGGATAGATGATAGATGAATGGATGGATGAACAAACAGATGGACGGATGGATGGATGGATGGATGGATGGATAGAAGGATGGATGAATGTATGGGTGGGGGATGATGGATGGATGAGTGGGTGGGTGGGTGGTTGGATGTATGGGTGGATGAATGGAAGGATGGACGGATTGATGAACGCATATAGATGCAGCTTATTTGAGTTGGCTCATGGATGATAGCTATATGGATGGATGGACAGATGGGTAGATAGATGGATGGATGAATGATAGATGGATGGGTAGATGGATGAACGGATGGATAGGCAGACTGATGGATGGACGGATGGACAGTCTTATTTTCTTTCTTCGTATCAGAGCATGCTCTCCACCCCTGCCAGCAGCAGCAGCAGGTTGGTGGTTTCTGTGAGTGAGTAAAGAAACACTACATGTAAAACCATGGTTTCTGCAGAAAGCAGCAGAACTTCTGAGAACTTCTTCATCGAGAAATGATTTCTGATGCAACCTGGGCTCAAACCTCAAGATGACAAGACCGCAGCGCACACCACCAGGCTGCCATACAATTACATGAATTATTGTGATTTTAGTTCTTCTGCTCAACTCTTTACAAACATTTATGAATCCATGCTTCTCTAAACAAAAAGTTTGTTGCTCACAAAACAGATTTGAAATTCTCATTCAAGCCACTCTGAGACATAGAAATATTTGATGAAGATCACAAGAGTTTAACAAACATTCACAATCTAAGGATATTCTTTTACCTGCAGAGCAAAAAGCTTATTTGAATTGTTAAACAGAGTGAAATGAGCCTCGTAGGAGTGACTTTTATATGTTAATTTAACAGTTAATACAGGCAGATTACCTTACAGGGGACAGGAAAAAGAAAAAAGACATTTCAAGTTTCATTTTTTTTACTGTGAAAAAGCATAAGCAGTTTGAGCATCTCGCCTGACAACAAAACTATTTTTATTTTGATGCTGTTAGCCACTTCACCAACACGATCACTTGAAGATTAAAGAATATGGATATTTTTTTCTTAACTCACCATATTGAGTTTGAAGACACCTAGTTGTGATGTGTGAAGCAGCAAATGAGCCAAACCAGCTGAGAAAAACTGAAACACAATTATTTTACTACTCAATGTCCTCTCAGTGCCTGGTGTTTTCTTCTAGCATGATAACAGTCCATTAGAGCAGGTAAACTTTAAATCAGCACATTTACTCATGTACAAAAAATAATACGGCCTTACTCTGAAACACACGTTTAGCCTTTTAGTCAGAGGTCAATGTGAATTAAGATATTTGTACACAGTAAACATTCCCTCTGATCAATACAGTAGATTGGGTATGTAATCTGTATTTAGCAGTGCCAAATGAAGCTGGCGTTAAATCAGACCCAAGCAGAGAATCATAAATCTACATTTATTACATCACAAACTGAATACATATGCATACATCCCAGGTTCCTGTGGCAACACGTCCCATGTGACTTGTGCTAAAGCAATTCCTTGGTGGCACTCATTTGATATAACTAGACATGCTTGCATCTTCAACATTTTTTGAAGTTGTGATAAAAAAAAAGGTTATGTTTTATAGTTGGTTTAAATCCAAAATGTCACATGAACAGACACCCAGAGCAAAAGGACCGGTAATGAACAACTCAGACACAACAGTATCAGTACTGTGCTTTTATTTACAGTGAGTAATAATAATTCAAGACGGAACAGGAACCTTGGGGAGCAAAGAGATGGGTCATGGTTGGTAAGATGTAGTGTTCCAAAATCCTGTACAATCATGAGAAGATCCAATGTGCTCAGGAGGGCGTGTGGTTAGAGGGAGAGGTGAGCAGCTGAAAGCGCACAGTTAAGTTTTCCAGGGGTTCAGTAGGCGATCCAAACACTCAGGTAGGTCTCAGGAGGTTCACTGGAAAGATCACAGGATAAAGGTAAGTAATCACAAGGCTTAGAGATTCACAAAGGGCTAGGAGCACGAACCATAAGCAGGGTAATGCTCTAACGTCGAAGGAGAGTCATCAACTGCCTTGTATACGCCTTGAGCCTCATCAGGACACATTCTGCGGGCGTTATGGTGCCCCCTGGTGACCAAAAATAGGTATGGAACAGGAATTACCACAAAAATTACACATACAGTTCCAGCTTTCCTTGAAGGAATGCACATTGCTTGCTAGAGCACCCAGTCCGACCTGACCCGAATGGCCATGATAATGTGCTGGATGGGCAGGCCGGGTCATGTCGGGCTTGTGATTGCATCAGCAGATCAGCTGCAATCCAAATATATGGCAACACGGCTTGCCATATATTTGGATTATATGACAATGTGGCTTGCCATACTTCTACCAGTTGCATGCAGCCATTTCACCACGAGCTGACCAGCTTTGAAAGAGGTAAAATAAAGTTCAGTTAAGCTTGAGATGGGACAATACTGCCAGGCAGCAATCCATTGCCCAGCTTCAGGATGGTAAAACAAAGTAGGTCTGCGCATCCACCAACCGTTAATATACTATAAACAGTCAATGCTTAATTAAAAATGTCGGTGTGTGGGGGGGTTTGGGTGTTCGGACCTGTGACTACTGTAAATTTGTCGGGTCGGATGAGGTTCGGAAATGATGGCTACGGGCTGGGGCTGGGTTAAATCTGATTTTTTGGGATCGAATGCAACTCTATTGCTCGCTGTCTTTCTTACCAAAGTTTGCATATTCTCATATGATTTCTTGCGTAATCTGTTAGTGCTTAGAGTATGTGTTATTAATGACTGTCAGCTACTACCATATAACCTTTAGTTCAATATCTGTAAAGGTTACCAGGTCTATCCATTCTTGTTTTTGCTAAGGTTGATTGGTTATGGGAGGCTTGTTGAATTAGGGTTGCTTTCAAACGTTGATAGTTTGTGAATGTACTTTCTGAGAGTTGCATTAAAAGTTGTGCAGTGGTTTGTGGGACATTTTGCTAACGGTTTAGATAAATAAACACCTAAAGACACAGATAATATCAATCATACATCTTCATTCCTTACATCACTAACTGAACACCGTACTGTACTGATTACAGTCCATGTTCCTGTCTCAACACCACCCAGTGACGCAAGTAGCCACTATGCAGGTTATGCAAGGCATAGGGGCGCTGCACTAAAGGGGGCGCCAAAACCATCGCTAGAAATTATGTTTTTCTAGCAGGCATTTTCTTTAACTGCATGAAATGATCAAAACCGGAAACAGCACTGATTAGGCGCCCCCCCCCCTGCTCCCTCACCTCCCTCCTCCTATCTCTCTGCTCCCCCTTCACACACAGGTGGCTGTGAACACGCCCCTAAGAGAACACTCAGGCGCATTGTTTTTTTTAATTTTTTTATCTTGGACTACCACTCGTGCACTTGACTTTGGAGCAGCAGAAGAAAAAATTATCCAGGGCGCAAAACAGAAAAAGGAAAAGGGAGACGGATAAAGATGTTGGCAGGATGAAAAAAAAGCCTTTCAATGTGGTTTAAAGATATTAGGTAAGTACCGTCAGTGTATTAGCAGGACAGGAGGGTTATAAATATTCAGATTAGCTAAAGCTAGCCTAATACAGAATCGTCCCATATTTGGCTGTTAAATGTTGCCTCCCCTACTGACACGATTTGTTTCATATTTTTATGAATATTTGATACATGTCACACACACATCCACACACTAAGTGTAAGAATTACCTACATAAAACTCAGGAAATATTAACACAGGAAAGCTGAACTGTTGTGGCGGCAGTTCCCAGCTATGTTCCAACGCTTAGCCCTCACTGCTGCAATTTATTCACTCATATGTACATTTATTATTATTGATTCTTTAATTAAAGATGAGTTGTACAAGTTTATGTGTGTATCAGACAAATTAGTCCTCAGTGTCACTATAGCCCTTAGACTCAAAAAGGTTGGTGACCCATGTTACCAACCTTTTTGGCAGAGGGACACTTGAGTTTAAATGTCTTATTTAATATCACTACAGTGGTGTGTGTTGTGATGTATCTGGTAAGTCAGATCAGATGAAATGTCCAGTCAGTAACTGTTATCCAACAAGGAGATCATTTAAATTAAAGTTTCATTTCTATTGTGGTTTGACTGCTGTATTTTTAAACCTACTTAACACAAAATTAATGTCATTCAGCTGTGAGGATGGAGAGAAGGAAGAGAAGATGACAGAGGAATCAGGACAGACTGGGGAAGGCAACAGGTTGGTCTAATGCAGGTGGAAGTGAGGGAACAGCTACTCTGTAATTTTTACAACTAATATATAATGTTTTTTTGACCATATGACAGTGCAGAATGCCACAGACAAAGGGTGAAGGAGACAGACATGAGGTCAGTGATAGAGGAGACAAGTGATAGCATCAGGTAGGAATAATTACATTAGGGAGGAAACAAAAACTTATACTGTATACCATGATGGTTTGAATTTCTGATGACCATCTTTCATTGTCTTCTTTCACAGAAAGTAACAGTTTAAATGTCATAAATGTTAAAACTCTGACATGGACTCCAGGCTGTTAAGATTTCATATTTTCGCTACATAAAATATTGAGCACTGATTACCACTATTGTTATATATTTTTACTTTATTAAACTTCTTATTTGTTTATGATTGGAATGATCACCTGATATAATATGTAACATAAAAAAATCTGTAATATTGCTACTGTATTTTCTAAGTGCATGACTAAGGGAGGAAAGCTGTATGAGGCGGCAGGTAAAAAAAGGGGGGGAGGCGCCGTTGATGTTTTCGCATCCACCTCAAAAATATGTAGTTGCGCCCCTGGTCACCACCCATACGATTTGCACTAATGTAAGTATGTAATCATCCAGATGATCTTTCAGGTGGTTATCTGTATCACTGACAAAGTGATTTGTGGGGAAAAACACACAAAACAATGGGTAGTTTTACAGTCAATTTGAATTCAAAACTCTGAACAAGAGCCCAAAGAAAAGCATCGTTGTGATAAAAACGTTAGCTTTGGGACAAACGTGATGGCTGTTCTGCTGGTTTCACTTTTCAGCACTTAGCAAGACGGCTACAATGTTCAGACATCTCATCAGCATAACAGCACACTCAGTATTCCTTCACGTGGAGTTAGGTTAAGGCTTGGATGACACTGAAAAATGCACAAGGCTGCACTTTCTGTGACACATATCCGTTACAGCTCATTCTTACACATGAACGTTTGAGGAAATCTGATTTCAGAAGACTGCAGCTAACTTTCCCCGTCGCCTCTGTGTTTGTTTAAACAGCAGATTGAGATGTGACACACATATGAAGAGCCCTGCGTAGCATGAAGGGGGAAACCGTCGTCACAGTGAAGGCCTGCTGCGGCTGGATATAAGATGCTGTAAAGGATTCTTTTTGTTCAACATAGCAAGAGAAGATATCAGATGTGGATGAGAATCAGCAGACCAACAAAGAGTTATCCACAGGAGGTGGATAAAGACTGAAGTGTAACTTGCCAAATGGAGCCGCCTTTGGTGAGTTGTGCCTGCGGGAGTTTCTGTGTTTACATCTCTGTTGTTTCATTTCATAACTTTTTCCTCTGCTGTGCTGAGAAACTGATTTTTTATTTTTAAATATAGAAGTGATGCATTTATGTCAAAACACAATTACAGGACTTGTCAAAGAGAAAAACTGCTGCTTCCATATTTACTGCCGGTGATGGCTTGTAGGCAGTGAGTTCTGGTCATTTGAAGTAGGGTTTAAAAAAAGTTATAGTACAGTATTTGCATGGGATTAGTTTTACCTATAGGGATCACATGCTATTTGTAATAATTACGGAGATTGTCTGTGTTATTAATCCCATGCGAATCGGCCATGTCAGTACAGTAATTTCAAAGCAAAAATTCCACCGCAAATTACCTACAGGTCCTGTGATAATACTAATCCAATGTGAAAAGGTATCATTTTGGACGGAAATGGGCGGGATCCGATACATAATTACTGTAGGCAGTTTTTGTTTATGCAAAATAATTTGGAAAACTATAGAACAAGGTTATTTGAAATGAAAGTGCTGCTCGTTTTGGCTTTCGTAGATGCTGCTACTTCCTTTACTGCAGATGACAGCAGGTGCGGAGACGAGCAACTGACCCATCCATCCATCTATCCATCCATCCATCTATCCATCCATCCATCATCTTTACCCACTTCTTCCTTTTCGGGTAGCAGGGGTCGCTGGTGCTCATGTCCAGCCATCACTGTGCGAGAGGCGGGGAACACCCTGGACAGGTCGCAAGTCCATTTCAACTGGCGGGTCAGCGGAAGTGTGCGACCGGTGACAGGTTGTCCCTCTGAGCTTAATGCAGCTTTTATTAACCTCTTAAACAGGCTGGTCGGACCTGCCTCCTCAACAAGTAGGTAAACACAATTTTATATTGTGTATTGCTATTTAGTTTTCTTTGTGCTGTACGATTTATAAAACTGCATGAAAACCAGAGACAGGTCCGACCTGCACATTAAGCACATTATTATGGACCTGCCCAGTCATGACAACACAGTGTGTTAACATCATATCCGGAAGATGTTTGTAAATTTCAGCTAATACTCAGGATTTTGTTATCCCATGTGAATGTGCCACATAAAAAGCAGACGTTGGGGAGTAATTTATTTATTACACTTGATCCCCAGGCAAAACTAATCTCGTGTGAATAGGACTTTAGTCATTAACTTACCTGTTTCATATAACTTTTTGAACAACCTCAGTTCAGAGAAACCTTTTATTTTAATTTTTTTGACCAAAAATCATAAATGATCGTCATAATAAGTGGAACCATTATTAAAAATAACATCAAGTTCAAATATGATAAAAACAACTTTTAAACCAACCTACCTGTTCAAACTGATGAATGTCCAAAATTTGTACAAAAAAAATCTGTCTTATGCTGAGGAATAACTGACATAATTTCATATACCCTGCAAGAAATGCCCTGGGCTGCCCAGGAAGTGACAAAGCTAGTTGCTGCTGCTCTTTGAGCTTGCAAACAGTGCAAATATTAAATGTAAATAATAGTGTAATGCACAAGCGATAGAGATAGGGGAGGTTTATAAAACAGTGTTCACATGAGCAGCTTTTAGAACGTTGATGCTAATAACCTCTACTCCTTTAATCTCAATCCTGCTCAGACCAGCCGTTAGCTCATCAGTCAGACGTTAAGAAGGTGAGCTTGTGATTGGAAGATCGCCGGTTCAAGCCCCGGTACCGACAACATAAAAAATGTGGGTGGGATAAGTGAAGCAGTCACACCTGTCTCCACCCTCATCTGCCCCACACTGGGCCCTTGAGCAAGGCCCTTAACCCCCACTATCTGCTCCCCCGGGAACCCTAGATATCAGCTCTCTGCTCCACACAGATGACTGTGGTAGCTCGTGGTCTGTGGTTGTGTCAGGAAGGACATCAGGTGGAAAAACAATTGCAAAGTCTTCGTGCGACTAGCTCGCTGGGGTGACCCCTGATGAAGGGAGAAGCCGAAAGAAAAAGAAGAAGAAGTAAATAGTAGATCAGATTGGGAATTTGGGTATTTGCTTGCAGTGGTTTTTCATCGACAGATTTTGGGGAAGAGGATTTCAGTGTCCGGAGAGAAAGAAGCTGTCTTTGAGCATCAGCGTTGGAAAAGGTGAGTAGTGTCTTTTGGATGAGACCAAAGTGAGGACAGGCCAGTGACTGAGCAGCTGAACTGATTAATTCTCTGATTACTTCTTCAGAGGAAGGGCGACAGAGGTTATCACTGGAGGATCTCAGCGAGAGTTTGGAGCAAGGAGCTCAAGGAACACACTCGCAGGAAACACATGCAAGAACTTCCCATGGTAGTTTTATCTTATGACACAGAGGAACTGCATAGGTGTTGAAGTGTGGGAAAAAAAATCATGCATGACATCCAGCAATGCAACGATGAGTTCCGCTCAGCTTTAAATATGCCGAGAAGTCATGAAGGTAAATAAATACCAGAGCACCAAATGTTGCTATCACCACTCAAACAAGAAGACCGTCCTATCAATAACAACCTGTTGGTGGATGTGGGAGTTCCTGTTTCATTCCTGCCCTGAGGTCACTAGTCACCTGCCACACCTGTGAGCAATGTCCTTGATGAGATGCCAGGAGCATAAAAGGCAACAGACGACTTCTATAATGAATTCAATTTATAACGCACTTTTCATTAATGAAAATCTCAAAGTGCTACAAAGTGCAAAAGAATTAATGTCAATAAAACAAGTAATAAAACAAGTAAAATCAATAACAGTATCAACTAAGATCAAAAGTAGAATCATGAGGAGGTAGAGTATGCTCGGTTGAAAAGAAAGGTCTTCAAGCCGCTCTTAAAGTCAACCACAGACTGTGGGGCTCTCAGACAGTCAGGAAGAGAGTTCCACAGGCGGGGGGCAGCCACACTGAAAGCCCGGTCTCCCATGGTCCTTAATTTGGTTCTCGGAATGTGAAGGAGATTACTGTTCTGTGACCGCAGCGACCGGGTGGATGAGTATGGAATAAGAATATCCTTCAGATAATCTGGTGAAGCTCCATGTAAGCATTGATGTGTAATGAGAGCAGTTTTGTACTGAATTCTGTAGGCGACAGGAAGCCAATGAAGGTTATGGAGAATGGGCGTAATATGTTCAAATTTACGAACTCTCAACAAGATCCTTGCTGCACTGTTTTGAATATATTGAAGTTTCTGAAGGTTTTTGCCAGGGATTCCAACAAACAGGGAGTTGCAGTAGTCGAGCCTGGAGGAGACAAAAGCATGGACGAGCTTCTCAGCATCGGAAAAAGTTAGGGATGGGCGAAGTCTGGAGATGTTTCGAAGATGGAAGAAGCAAGTTTTAAACAGAAGCTTAATGTGATTTTCAAATGTAAGATTGGAGTCCATTTTTATTCCAAGATTAGTAACAGAGGTGGAGAGGGGGATGTCTTGTCCAGAAAAGGAAAGTCTTGTTATAGGAGATGTTTGTACCTGGTGAGGGGTGCCAATCAGTATGGCCTCAGTCTTGGAGCAGTTTAATTGAAGAAAGTTCTGATTCATCCATGCCCTAATTGCCTCCAGGCAGGCAGAGAGGGCAGTGAGTGAAGATGGAGATGACAAGGTGGAAGATGAGGATGCTCCAGTCCTGATGTAAAGCTGTGTATCGTCGGCATAACAGTGAAAAGAAATGTTGAACTGATTAATAATTTGACCTAAAGGCAGCATGTAAAGGGAAAACAGCAGGGGCCCCAGAACCGACCCCTGAGGGACACCACAGGAGACACAGACTGTCTGGGACGTGGCGTTGCCAAGACTAACACATTCCAGCCTATTGGAGAGGAAAGATTTGAACCAGTCCAGGACGGTGTCGCAGAGACCGACCTCCACATGAAGACGGTGGAGGAGGATACTATGGTCCACAGTGTCGAAGGCTGCAGTGAGGTCAAGGAGGACAAGGATGGAGGGAGAGCCAGTGTCAGCAGCCAAGAGGACATCATTGGTAACCCTCAGCAATGCAGTCTCTGTACTGTGAGCTGCCCTGAATCCAGACTGGAACTTCTCATACAGGGAGTGTTGTTGTAGGTGGTCCTGCAGCTGAGCAGCAACAGCTTTTTCCAGCACTTTAGACAGAAAAGGGAGGTGTGAAATTGGGCGGTAATTAGAAAAAATGTCGGGATCCAAATTAGATTTTTTCAGAAGAGGCCTAATGATGGCAGTTTTTAGAGGCAGTGGAACATGACCAGATTGTAGAGACTGATTTATTATTTGAGTGATTAGTGGGCCTATTGCAGAGTGATTGGTTTTTATGAGAGACGAGGGGAAAGGATCCAGGGCGCAGGATGAAGGCTTCATTTTCTTGATGATGGCCTCCACCTCACTCTGAACAACTTCGTCAAAGCTGTTTAGGGTCCCAGAATGCAGACGGGTAGGTGGCACACTGAGAACAGGGAGGTTGTGGAGCTGAGATCTGATAGTGTCAACTTTGGTTTTAAAAGACGAAAGAAACAGGTCGCATTTTTGAGCAGAGTCCTCAAGAGTTTGTTTAATGGGATTAAGCAGACGAGTTATTGTGGAGAAGAGCTGTTTAGAGTTTCCAGGGCAGGTGTTGATGATGTTAGAATAATATTTGGAGCGTGCTTCTTTAAGAGAATAGGCGTACGCTTTCTGATGTTCTTTATATGCCTGCTTATGCACAGAGAGACCAGATGATTTTACACGTCTCTCAATAGCACGGCCAGTTGCCTTCATCTTGCGCAGCTCATCAGTGTACCAAGGGGCTGAACGCGAGAAAGACACCAGTCTTGTCTTCAAGGGGGCGTGTAGGTCCAGGAGCTCCCGAAGAGATTGGTTGTAGTAATCCACAGAGTCATCTGCAGAAGGATGATTGACAGCGGTCAGGGTGTGAAGATCAGCAGACAGAACATCAGGGGAAATGTTTTTAAGGTCACGGAACTGGATGGGTCGTTTTGGGTTTGAAGCAGGCGAAGATGAAGGCACTTCCAGGGAGATGACCCTGTGGTCTGAGACACCCAGGTCATATACAGATAAGTTATTGATGAGTACAGTGTCTGTAATCACCAAATCCAGAGTATGCCCCCTGCTGTGCGTAGGGGCGTCAACATGTTGAGTGAGATTAAGAGAGTCCAGAAGAGACTTAAAATCTGTTGCCAGAGGTGAAGAAGAATTGTCCACGTGGATATTTAAGTCGCCAAGAAAAATAGTCTTCACAGGGGAGGTGCAGAAAAAAGTGAGGAGGTCATGCATCTCTGAGTTAAATGAAACATGCGGTTTGGGAGGTCTATAAATTAATATAACATTCATCAGGAGTGGGGCTTTGAAGCTGAAAGCCAGACATTCAAAAGAAGAAAAGTCCTGAGAAGACAGATGAGACAATTTTAAATTACTGCGATAAATTACCGCCAGACCACCACCGCGGCCAGTGCTGCGGGCTCTCTGCAGATAACTGTATCCAGAGGGACACGCCTCATTCAGAGAACTGAACACATCTGGTTGATGCCAAGTCTCTGTAAGACACATGAGGTCCAAGTCCTTCTCCAGAATGTGATCATGAATTAAACATGACTTGTTGGATAGTGACTGCACATTGAAAAGTTCTAATTTAATACCAGTTGGAATAGGAGCTTTTTGAACCGGTTTAAGCAGACTGAAGTCCACTCCACGTTTTCCTCGCCACTTCGTGCGCTGTGGACTACAAGGGCCTACAGACGCAGCGTTCTGATGACGACATCGAGGTGCGACGCGTGCGACACGTCTTTCAGCCCAGACAGCATTAATCGAATCCGAGTTCGCTTGAGAATAAACGGTTTTCTTTCGAGAGCTTCTATGGATGTAACGAGGTCTACGCAGAAGTCCCAGTTGTTTGATGGTGGAAATAGAAAGAGGAATGGAGCAGTTGTTAAGTTCAAACAACTGCGAAGCGGAGTACGTCAACATCCACGAGCCGGTGGAGGCTAGCACAGAGCTAGCCGCTAGCAGCAGGCCCACGGCTCCGAAAAAGATATACAAGAAGCAGAGAGATGTAACTCGAACGAGCATTACCTTGAAGGAGTACAGGAGAGAGTCCAGAACAGTCCAGAGGACACAGGAAGTTGAGAGAGGCAGCAGGTAAGCGAACAATAAGTGCAGCTACGTGGTTCTCGAAGCTAAATTCGTGTTGAAGCTAGCGGGAGCTAGCAGCTCCTACTATTAAAATTCCGGTTAGACTAGTAAAGTTTTCTATCTAATGACTCCAGCAAACAAGTCAAATCTTGGCTTCGCCACGATCTCCCATCCTGAGCAAGCACAATGGCATCAGTGGAAAGGAAAAACTCCCTTTTAGAAGGAAGAAACCTCTAGCAGAACCAGGCTCAGGACAAGCGGTCATCTGCTTTGACCGGCAACTTATAATGTTTGCAGATCCACAACGCAGTCAGAAAAGACAGTTGCTCTAAAACTTAATCACAGAAAGGTAGAAAGGTAAAAATGCCCGCGTCCGTTCACACAGGTGCTGTACACAGGCTCGCGCCTGTCGCACTCTGCGTTCAAGAAAGGTAGAAAGGTTCAAAGAAAGGTAGAAAGGTTCAAAGAAAGGTAGAAAGGTAGAAATGTCCGCGTCCGCTCACACAGGTGCTGTGCACAGGTGCTGTACACAAGCTTGCGCCTGTCGCACTCTGTGTTCCAGAAAGGTAGAAAGGTAGAAATGTCCAACAAGGCTCGGTGAAAAAATAGCAGAAAGTAACAAAAAAAGGCTCAAGGAGCAAAAAGTACGAGGAGCAGCGGCAGCCAAGGTGTGCCCGCGTCCGCTCACAGGTGCTCTGTCACAGGTGCTCTGTCACAGGTGCTCTGTCTGTTCAGTCTGGTCATCTGGACAGTTTCTTTTTTATGGAAAGACGTTTTGCTCTCTAGTCTGAGGACTTCATCAGTATGAGGAGTCCCAAGTCAATTGTTTTCCCCACTAAGCAGTACACTCCTTTAGTGGACCAACCAGTTTACTGGTGATCAGATGGTTTCTGGGGGCTGTCCTGTTCCCCGTCAACTCCTCCCAGGCAAGCAGCCACAGCCAAAGTGGTTCAAAACATCAAAGTGCATGCTCAATCATCCAGGTAAAATCCAATAATGTTCAGTCAGGTCATCTGGACAATTTCTTTTTTGTGGAAAGACGTTTCACCCTCTATCCGGAGGGCTTCATCTGTATGAGGAGTCCAAATAAACTGTTTCCCCCACTAAGCAGTACACTACCGATGGTAGCATGCTTCTAGCCATTTACACTAAAGTTCATGCTCAATAATCCAGGTACAAATCCAGAAATGTTCAATTAGGTCATCTGGATGATTTTATCACCAGCAAACTGTTTTTTTTCCCACTATGGGAGTGTGGTGTTTGTGGGACTCCAGTTTGTGCCTCCTCAGATTGAAGAAGTTCTTCGAATGAAGGATGAAACATCTCAGCAAAAAAAAAAAAGAAACCGTCCAGATGACCTGACTGAATGTTGTTCTTGCCATTTAGTACTCTCTTGATTTGAGAATTACTTACCTGTGTCTTTTTGATCTTTCCAGCGTTGTTCCCCTGTGACTCACCTGTTCCTGGACTCCTCCATGAAACTAGAAATCTCCTTGTGGCCTCCTTAACTGTCTTCCTTGCCTTCCAACCACATGCCCACCAAATACTACAATCTACTCTTGATACCTACTTGCTTGCACAGGGTTTATTGGAACCTTTCCTCCAAGAACCCAGTCTTCTACCTGTAAGAACCAGGGACAATCTTCATATCCATCGCTGAAGTATTCCTATCTGACCTTCTCCTTGCTCCTGAGGGTTCTTGATATCGCCTGTGCCATTACCTCCACTGCAAATAAATTCACTAAACTTTCCACGCAGTCTTGGAGTTGTTCATTACTCAGTCCTTTCCTCTGTGTGTTCAGTTATCTTACAAGTGGAGAACAGTCAAAGTCAAAGTCAAAGTCAATTTTATTGTCAGAACTGCAATATGTACAGGACATACACAGGACCGAAATTGCGTTTCTCTCAGTCCCTCGGTGCAACAGTAACCATCTAAACACTAAACACTAAAACATTTAATAAACATAAGCATAAAATAGTAAAAAAAGTGTAACACTGTCCTGAGTTTTTTCATAATAGTATAAAAGTATGAAAATTTACACCAACACTGAAACACCAAACACCCCTAAAACACCAAACACAGAGCAGAAAAGCTGGAATCCTATCACAACTACTGGCAGAGTTATGCCTCTTTTCCACCGCTCGGCTCGGCTCGGGTTGGATCGGCTCAGGTCGGCTCAGTTCGGGTCGGGTCACATCTATGTTCTGTTTCCACAGCTTTTTTGTACCCCTTCTGTGGGCGGGGTCCAGAATCCTACTCGTCTTACCACATGGTGGCAGTAGTGTTCCTCAAGCTATTTACTACAGTACTAGCCACCACTAGAAGAAGAACACAATAAAGACTTTGTATCACATATTATCAATTCTATCAAAAACCACATAGCTGATATTTTTCAAAAAAATCTAGTGTGATCACAACATGTTCATATACGAAATGTATCCTGTTGGAGTTATTTGAAATAAAATTCAATGTTTTATAGACATAAATGTGTCAACCTACGTCCATTATTTTCTACTTTGTATCACATATTATCAATTCTATCAAAAACCACAAAGCTGATATTTTTCAAAAAAATCTAGTGTGATCACAACATGTTCATATACGAAATGTATCCTGTTGGAGTTATTTGAAATAAAATTCAATGTTTTATAGACATAAATGTGTCAACCTACGTCCATTATTTTCTACTTTGTATCACATATTATCAATTCTATCAAAAACCACATAGCTGATATTTTTCAAAAAAATCTAGTGTGATCACAACATGTTCATATACGAAATGTATCCTGTTGGAGTTATTTGAAATAAAATTCAATGTTTTATAGACATAAATGTGTCAACCTACGTCCATTATTTTCTACTTTGTATCACATATTATCAATTCTATCAAAAACCACAAGCTGATATTTTTCAAAAAAATCTAGTGTGATCACAACATGTTCATATACGAAATGTATCCTGTTGGAGTTATTTGAAATAAAATTCAATGTTTTATAGACATAAATGTGTCAACCTACGTCCATTATTTTCTACTTTGTTTCACATATTATCAATTCTATCAAAAACCACAAAGCTGATATTTTTCAAAAAAATCTAGTGTGATCACAACATGTTCATATACGAAATGTATCCTGTTGGAGTTATTTGAAATAAAATTCGAATTTTTATAATTTATTTTCGTTGTGCAAACACAGGTTTTGGAAAAAGTCAAAGCGAAACTACTTTAAATGCAGCACATTTGACCATACGTGACAATATTAAAGCGTGGTTAAGCTCAGGAGCCCTCGTACTATTAAAGTCAGCTATGAAATATATTTTATATCTGTTCATTGAGCTACATTTAAAGACATAAAGCCGCCCGCGCGCCGCGTGTTGCTCGTGGCGAACCTATTTTTTTAAAATCCTGCAGTTTTGAGCAGTACGTGATTTTATTAAGGACACGTTCAGCTGAAGACCCATCTTTGCTATAAATTTAAAAAATAATAATTGTTTTTACCGTGTTTATCATGTAAAAGTCCTGCAGTGATCGCGTCCCTCGCTTCCGTAAAAACAGCTCTCGTCTCCTCCTTCCTACTTCCGGAGCGGGTGAGCTCGCTTCAGTACCCCTCTGAAACCAGCCCGAAAATCTCAGGAAATCTCGCGCGGCTCCGCTCGAAATATCCGGTGGAAAAGGATGAAAGGGGGTCTCTGCGACGCACATATGACGTAACATCCGACCCGAGCCGACCGGTGGAAAAGGGGCATAAGAGAGTCAGAGTCAGAGTCAGAGAGTCTTTATTGTCATTTGCACCGCATGTGGTACATGAGATGAAAACGAGATTATGTACACGAGTTATTTTCCATCTCCAGGAAAAGGAGCATACTTGCATGAAATCATGCAGGAATTATGCAATTTGTATTTTTCAAAACTTGTATTCATCAATAGTTAAACTTTTTTTATGTCCAGATCAGTTTATGGTTTTACTCCATGTACTGTGATGCACATCTGCTTCAGTGTAGTTTACATAAATTAACTTTTAAAGCAAATTTTGTCCAACAATCTTCATCAGTGAAGCAAACAAACTTTTGTAAATTCCTTAGTAATAATTTATTTTTAGCTTCACATAGGATAAATTAGGTTTTTAGAGTTAACTAAAATTAAAAAACGTTAGTATTTTTGACTTAAAGGTTCAGTCTGCAGTTTCTGTAGAACAGCAGCACTTAGAAAAAATTTCAACAAGCAAAGCATTCTGATCCCTCCCCCTCAGAGCCATATATGGCTCTGCCCCCTTGTGGTCTGTTGAAATTTGAATTCAAGCTCTGTTTTTATTGGCTGATTCAAATTCAAGCTCGGTTTTTATTGGCTGGTTACAAACTTTGTTTTTATTGGCTGGAAAATGGCGGGTCACTTTTTCTTTTTAGAAATGCTTATTTACCACCTGGAGAAGCAAGGGGACAATATTTTTTTTAGTTTTTTTCAGAGATTACCTCTCTAACATCAATCTAGTGACAGAGTGAAGAAATATGTTAAAAATATATTGTTAGAAAAGTTACATATAGCAGCTTTAAATATAAAATAAATAACCCACAACAAGGTTATACCAAATGCTGCAACAGGTAAAATATAAAACATAAAACCCTGCTTACAAAGATCAGAATGGTCCCTTTAGAGGAATTCTATAGTCAATTTAATATGTAAATGTGCCAAAGAATTTGCAATTTATTAAAGAATAAAGAGAGCTTTTTCTTTCAGATGTACATAAATGATTAGATAATAAAACCGAACACGCAGTTCAGCTTTCTCATCAATTCTCATCAGAGAGCTCCAACAATGAGGCTGAGAAAAAATATATTTACTGTGCAGTACGTGGTAAATTATGTATTGGCCTTTAATGCTCATACTATTTATAGCAGCGACAGGACGTCATTGTAAACATTACATTAAAAAAAAAAAGACACACATAAACTTTGTCACTTCGCCTCTGTGTGAGGAATCAATTTTTCATGGCTTGGAAGTCAACGGGGATTTAATTTATATAACTTCTCGGCCTGCAGTTTTACTCTGAGATCTTTGAGAAACTAATAAAAACACAAATGCAAACACACATACACAGAGCGGAGAGTAAACAATATTTAGGAAAACAAACACCACCGCAAACCCCGAGAGTAAATCCAGGCTCAGAACTAAATTGTAGGATGTGGTGGTGTTCTCCCTGATGGCAGCCCAGTCTGCTGGAACCTATCCCTGTGGACCATTTCTTATATGAGCTCACACACATTCTATTACTGGATGTGTACTCATCAGACCGTGGTGCCATTAGGACAAACTCAGGTTAGCTTTCGCGTGCCATATGGAGAGACAGCCTTCCGTCAGCTGGTTGTCATGCTCAGCTCCCTTAAGGCTCCCAGCAGACGCCGGCTTTTCTGGTGGAATTCACACTCCGATGTCTCACAGTGATAGATATGCTTTAACTCAAAACTAGCAACTTTACACACAATATAGTCACAATGGCAATGACCACATTTTGTGACAGAAGTCTTTTCAGTTTGTTGTTTTGCCTTTCACAATACTTTTTATATATTTCACAATATGAGCCACCGCACATCCACATCCTTGGTGATGAATGTTGTGTAAATTTTAGGCATTAAATGATTTATTTGAACTGTTCTTTTTCCATGGTGGAATGAGTAAACAATGTATCACGCCAATGATTTTTAAAAATGAGAACCACATGCACAAATTTGAATTGATTGTGATGTACCACTTTACAATAAGGCTCCCCTTATAGATGGCTAATAAATAGGTTATAGATATGTTGTTAATTCCTCTATAAATACTTTATAAACCATTAATAACTGCTTATTGTACGTGAACTAAGGGCGAAAAAGAGACAAAACTGACCTTTTTTTTTTTGCCAAATAGTGAGCCCAATCTGTTCATCTGGAGTTGTTATATTAAACTTTTCAGACTAAGTTTACTACCTTGTAAGCACAATAAGCATTTGTAAACCTATTTTTTTTAGGATATAATATTGTACTTTATCACTGCATTTTAAGTATCTAGATATAGAGGATTTTGTGCAGATTATGAATGAATATCTTTTTGCAATAAGACTGTAATGATATAGGCTGTGATCAGTTTTACTGATTTACCTATACATTAGATGTAAGAATGAGCAAGTTTTCACCTGACATAAACTTACATCAATATTCACGGGTTCTCTCTTTTTAGATTAATACCTATAATTCTGTGACTTGGAGGTGAGATGTAACTGACAGAAAACGTTATTTATGTTGGTACAGCAGAACTGAACCATTTAATAACAAAATCATAAAATTACATCACAACATATTTACATGATTGGTTGATCAGGTTTCCTATAATTTACTTCAGCAGATGACATCACACGTTCGTAACTTCTAGGTACAACAGAACACAAGTTATCGATCTTATAATAACTTATATCTGCAGGCATTTAGCTTAAGTTTACTGGCTTAAATAAGAGAAAGTTTCAGGGAAGAGAAAATGGAGGATGAAAGAAAAAGGAGGATGAGGAGAGGTAATATCTTGATGTGTTTTTAACCAGGAAAACCACACTCTTCGTCGGCTTCAGCTAGACTCTCACCGCAAGGAACAACGACTCTTTACCTGGCGAAGATTCTTCATCTCGGCTATGGTAAAGTAGATTAGCCTCAACGTACACAGACTGTCCGTCCGTGCTCACGTTGTTCAGGCTTCAGCTCGTTCACCTTCCAGCGGCTTCCATGAGATCTGTATCGACCTACCGAAGTAGCGACCTCAGTTCCAGTTTGGCTTTTCAAGATAAAAGATTCCTTTGAAGGAATTTCACTAAAGTGAAGCTTTTTACAGCTTGAAATGGATTTATAACAGGCATGTTATAAATCTTTAACCGATGACGTGTCCTAACGCTTGACAGACGTGCAAATCAGCTCTTTGGGGAACCTCATGGTTTGAGTTCCTCAGCAGACTCTCAGGCTCAGACAGGAAGTGGAGCCTTAAAGGTCCACTGACATGATTTTTTCACTATTCATAAAATTGCTCAAAATATATATATATTAACATTTAAATATGTTCGTTCCATCCATCCATCCATCCATTTTCTTCCGCTTATCCTTGGTCGGGTCGCGGGGGTAGCAGCCTAAGTAGGGAGGCCCAGACTTCCCTCTCCCCAGCCACTTGGAGCAGCTCCTCCGGGGGAATCCCAAGGCGTTCCCAGGCCAGCCGAGAAACATAGTCCCTCCAGCGTGTCCTGGGTCTTCCTCTGGGTCTCCTCCCGGTGGGACATGCCCGGAACACCTCACCAGGGAGGCGTCCAGGAGGCATCCTAACCAGATGCCCGAGCCACCTCAACTGGCTCCTCTCGATGTGGAGAAGCAGCGGCTCTACTCCGAGTCCCTCCCGGATGACTGAGCTTCTCACCCTATCTCTAAGGGAGAGTCCAGCCACCCTGCGGAGAAAACTCATTTCAGCCGCTTGTATCCGAGATCTTGTTCTTTCGGTCATAACCCAAAGCTCATGACCATAGATGAGGGTGGGAACGTAGATCGATCGGTAAATTGAGAGCTTTGCCTTTTGACTCAGCTCTCTCTTCACCACGACAGACCGGTACAGCGCCCGCTTCACTGCGGACGCTGCACCTATCCGCCTATCGATCTCACGCTCCAGTTTTCCCTCATTCGTGAACAAGATCCCGAGATACTTAAACTCCTCCACTTGGGGCAGGACCTCCTCCCCGACCCGGAGAGGGCACGCTACCCTTTTCCGGCTCAAATATGTTCGTTTTTGCAAACAAAATGATAAATCACTTTAATTTTGCTTTAAAAGTGATTTTGAACTTCAAGCCGTGTTTAATCATGGGAAAACCGATTACACACGAACGCACCATCTGTGACGTAGTGTCCAGAGTGAGAGGCAGAGGGCTCTGGTCTCTTTAATAGCGGACAATTTAAAACACGACAAATTTATCAATCTATGTGAAGATTTGAGCTATTTGTCTTCATTTTGGGAAGCAGAAAATAGTTTGGGTGATGGAACAAGAAACAACAGGATCTAATTTAGGTCTGATGCTGTATCAGACTGACCTTCATGTGGAGCTGCTCACACACGTGCACTGTGACAAGCCCAGAGCTCTGCCTCTCACTCTGGACACTACGTCACAGATGGTGCGTTCGTGTGTAATCGGTTTTCCCATGATTAAACACGGCTTGAAGTTCAAAATCACTTTTAAAGCAAAATTAAAGTGATTTATCATTTTGTTTGCAAAAACAAACATATTTAAATGTTAAATATATATATATTTTGAGCAATTTTATGAAAAGTAAACAAATCATGTCAGTGGACCTTTAAGAGCGATTAGAAAGAAGAAATATGTCACACATTCATTCAATATATTAGACAGACTAAAGAACATCAACATGTGTAATCAAACATGTATATTGGTGATATAAAGAGAGACAGCAATGGGCATGATCCAACTTCCTACTTCATATACTGTATATGACACAGCGTCCCCAGAGGTGAACCACAGTACTACACTGCTTCACCCAGTGAATTTCTTCCATACGTTTGAACAGGAAATGTGTAAATTCTGCAATTTTGACCTTTGAAGTGTTGAAATAATTCAGATAACAGTTTTATAGAACAGTCAAGTGGTCAAATGTATTTTCTCTTATCCTTGTTAGTATTTTACTTGTCATGATCACAGGTGTGGCACTACCTCCCCCGACTGCACATCACTGTTATTTTCTGTTTCCAGAGTAAAAGGTTTCACTATAGACCACCTACAGGGGGCGCTCAGAGTGTTTCCTGACTTACAAAGGCAGAGAGTATCTAGCCAACCAGAGTCGAGCTTCCTTCAGGGAGGCGGGGCCTTCATGGTACCACGTCTGAAGGCACTGTGATTGGTCAAAAAGAAAACAGATTGTTTCTGAGGGTGACGTTTCACTTAGTTCATTTTCAATTTTCTCAAAAAACACCCACAACAGAAGCAGTAATACCCTCCTGACTACCAGGGAAAATAGATATTGTCCATGTCCAATATTTTAATATTCATGAGGACAGAAAGGTACCAAAACCTACCCTTTCATATTTGGTATCATTGAAAAGCCCTAAATGTCCTCTGTAGAGAGCAAAAGGAGGTAATTACCGGTGTGTGTGGGTGGGAGATATTCAGGTTTACAGATATCCTCCAAGGAGAACTAATTTAAACTGCTGGTAGTCAGGAGGCTACTGAACTACTAAAGACTACTGCTATATTATTCCTGCAGGATCAATAAAGTTTGATCTCATCTTATATAATAACAACAACAACAACAACAACAACAACAACAACAACAACACATTGTATTTAAAAAGCGGTTTCAGGATAATCTACAGTTGAATCAATGTAGAGCAGAGAAAATAGGGTAATAATAAGAGTTTAAAAAATACAACAAAATGAAACACGAGTAAATTAAGAAGGATAGGCCAATCGAAAGAGATGCTTTTCAGACAAGTTTTGAACAGTGAGAACTACAGGATACCACTAAGAACTACAGGATACCACTAAGAACTACAGGATACCACTAAGAACTACAGGATACCACTAAGAACTACAGAGTACCACTGAGAACTACAGAGTACCACTGAGAACTTCAGGATACCACTAAGAACTACAGGATACCACTAAGAACTACAGAGTACCACTGAGAACTACAGAGTACCACTGAGAACTTCAGGATACCACTAAGAACTACAGGATACCACTAAGAACTACAGAGTACCACTGAGAACTACAGAGTACCACTGAGAACTTCAGGATACCACTAAGAACTACAGAGTACCACTGAGAACTAGAGTACCACTAAGAACTACAGAGTACCACTGAGAACTACAGAGTACCAGTGAGAACTACAGGATACCACTAAGAACTTCAGGATATCACTAAGAACTACACTAAGAACTACAGGATACCACTAAGAACTACAGCGTACCACTGAGAACTACAGAGTACCAGTGAGAACTACAGAGTACCACTAAGAACTACAGAGTACCACTGAGAACTACAGAGTACCAGTGAGAACTACAGAGTACCACTAAGAACTACAGAGTACCACTAAGAACTACAGAGTACCACTAAGACCTATAGAGTACCACTGAGAACTAGAGAGTACCACTGAGAACTACAGAGTACCACTAAGAACTACAGAGTACCACTAAGAACTACAGAGTACCACTAAGAACTATAGAGTACCACTGAGAACTAGAGAGTACCACTGAGAACTAGAGAGTACCACTGAGAACTAGAGAGTACCACTGAGAACTACAGAGTACCACTGAGAACTACAGAGTACCACTAATAACTACAGAGTACCACTAAGAACTATAGAGTACCACTGAGAACTAGAGAGTTCCACTGAGAACTAGAGAGTACCACTGAGAACTAGAGAGTACCACTGAGAACTAGAGAGTACCACTGAGAACTAGAGAGTACCACTGAGAACTATAGAGTACCACTGAGAACTATAGAGTACCACTGAGAACTACAGAGTACCACTAAGAACAGAGTACCACTAAGAACTACAGAGTACCACTAAGAACTATAGAGTACCACTGAGAACTATAGAGTACCACTGAGAACTAGAGAGTACCACTGAGAACTACAGAGTACCACTAAGAACTACAGAGTACCACTGAGAACTAGAGAGTACCACTGAGAACTAGAGAGTACCACTGAGAACTACAGAGTACCACTAACAGAGTACCACTGAGAACTAGAGAGTACCACTGAGAACTAGAGAGTACCACTGAGAACTAGAGAGTACCACTGAGAACTACAGAGTACCACTGAGAACTACAGAGTACCACTGAGAACTAGAGAGTACCACTGAGAACTAGAGAGTACCACTGAGAACTAGAGAGTACCACTGAGAACTACAGAGTACCACTGAGAACTAGAGAGTACCACTGAGAACTAGAGAGTACCACTGAGAACTAGAGAGTACCACTGAGAACTACAGAGTACCACTGAGAACTAGAGAGTACCACTGAGAACTACAGAGTACCACTAAGAACTACAGAGTACCACTAAGAACTATAGAGTACCACTGAGAACTAGAGAGTACCACTGAGAACTAGAGAGTACCACTGAGAACTACAGAGTACCACTAAGAACTACAGAGTACCACTGAGAACTAGAGAGTACCACTGAGAACTAGAGAGTACCACTGAGAACTACAGAGTACCACTAAGAACTACAGAGTACCACTGAGAACTAGAGAGTACCACTAAGAACTAGAGAGTACCACTGAGAACTACAGAGTATCACTGAGAACTACAGAGTACCACTAAGAACTACAGAGTACCACTGAGAACTAGAGAGTACCACTGAGAACTAGAGAGTACCACTGAGAACTAGAGAGTACCACTGAGAACTACAGAGTACCACTGAGAACTAGAGAGTACCACTGAGAACTAGAGAGTACCACTGAGAACTAGAGAGTACCACTGAGAACTACAGAGTACCACTGAGAACTAGAGAGTACCACTGAGAACTAGAGAGTAGACTGAGAGCTGTGTGGCTACTGCCCTGTTTTAATGAAAACTAGAGGGACCTCAGTAGTACTGTACTGTACTACTGAGGATCATAGAGTACTAGCAACCAGATTACTATAGAGTACTACAGACTACTTGTATGACTGCCAAACCTCATCTTTTGACCTCTTGACCCTCTCTTCATTCCTCGACATCACCGGAATGGAGGCAGCAGGAATCGCCAATGTTCCGCAAATGGAGGACACGCTGGCGGCTCATTTGGCCCCCAGGACGTCTGGCGCAAAACCAACTCTGCCCAACAAAGCCTGCCACGCTTCAGCTGCACAGCTCGACAAGTACTACAGAGCTCAGGGCCTCACGGCCCGCGTGTTAAACGCCTCGGCCTTAATGCAGGCGTACCTGGCAGAGAAGCTCCAGGAACTCCAGGTAACCACAAACAAAAAGGCGATGACTGGCATCCTGGAGGAAGCCCGCAGGGCAACTGACTTTGTGCTCCGCATGTTGGGGACCGCCGCCATAGTTCAGGGGAGATGCATGGCTGAAGTGGTCATCATGCAGCGCCACCTGTGGCTCACCCTGACGGACCTGCCAGAAGGTCAACGCTACCCCTTCCTTCACCACCCGACTGAGCCGACGGGACTCTTCGGGGGAGCCCTGGAGCATATCCAATGCAGGCTGGAGCAGCGAAGGAAGCCGGCTGAGGCGCTATGAGAGGGGATGCCGAGAAAGGCCTTCACCCCCACAAGAGACACCAGCGGGAGCAGACCCGCGTAGCCTCGACACCACTCTGTCATATGCCGCCCTCCCCCGCAAAAGAGACCAGCTTATGACGAGGAGCAATGACAGAGACCCTCAGTGGGCCCATCTCAGGTCGGTTAGCCCTGGAGCAGGAACAGATTCATTCCTCGCCAGGCGGTCCCTCCGAGGACCTCCTCAACAAACCGAGATGGGAGACAGAAGCGGGCCTGACGAACCGGGCCCGCTCCACAATTTTACAGGTTCGTCCGCCCATGGGGTACGGGAACCAGGACACTCAAATCCAGACTTTATTTGTAAAAAACTACGAAAAGCTGGTGACATGGTTGTGTGCTCAAAACAAAATGTTTATGACATGTGTGCATTAAAAACAAGTTTTTGTATGTCTAAACACAAAAATAAAGTACCAGAAGCACGAACTGCCCTGATTCTTGACTCAAAAAAAGAAAGAAAAAAAGAAGACAGGGACAACAACAACCCCCTTTTTATGAAAACAGTCACGGTAAAGGGAGAGGGCAAACACCCCTCCTCCCTTGTGCAACACAGGGTGTCAGATCAGATAATGAACCATAGCGGGACATCTGTTGTCTGTCTGGAGCAGACAGACTTCACGGCGTCCACGTGCGGGCAGGTCAGTTCACTCAGGGCAGAGCAAGGGGGGCCAGCCAGACGCTCCCCCGTCCGCACCCACGAGGCGCAGGCAGCCCACAATAAACATGCCACTGAGGCTTGCAACGCATGCGCAGGCCTGGGGGGCGTGTCGACCAAACACGTGGGTCATGTCAACAGTACGTCACGGGCTTCGCCTGCAGTTCCGCAGACGGCCGCCTCCGTTCACAGGGGTGCTAAAATCAGATATAAACCCAGGACGTGCACACGTCTTGAGGGAGGAAATAACAGCAATGCTACAGAAAGGTGTGATCCGTGTTGTTCCAAAACGAGAAATAAAAACCGGCCACTACAGCAAGTACTTCCTCATGCCCAAAAGAGATTGATCATTAAGACCCATTCTGGATCTCAGAGCTTTGAACAAAAGAATAACAACTTACAGGTTCAAAATGCTCACGCTGAGACAAGTTCTACAGTCTGTGAGACAAGGAGACCACACGTGCACTGTGGATCTCAAAGAGGCATATTTCCACGTGGGGATTTGGAAGAAACACAGAAAATATCTACGCTTTGCATTCTAAGGGAAAGTCTACGAATACAAAGCTTTACCTTTCGGATTAAAAACCGCTCCGCGTTGTTTTACAAAGTGCCTGGACGCAGCGCTGACCCCACTCAGGGGCCAGGGGGTTCGAATTCTAAATTATTTAGATGACCTTCTGATTCTCGCAGGCAGAAAAACGTAAGCCCAGCTGCACACACACATGGTGATGACGCACCTGGAAGCTCTGGGATTCGTTTTAAATCTACAGAAAAGCAACCTGACTCCATCACAGATTACTGTATTTCTGGGCGTACGGATCAACACCATCTCTTACAGAGCATGGCTCTCAGAGGAAAGAGTGGCTTCAATACGCCTTTGTCTGACACCTTCAGCTGGGCCCGAGAGTGTCTGTCAGGATCTGCCAACACTTCTTGGGCTTGCTGGCAGCCACCATTCCATGCGTGCCGCAGGTATTGTTGAAAATGCGGGCTCGGCAAATATGGCTAAACAAACAAACACCCCCTGCCTCTGCCAGGTAGACAGGAAGGATTCTGGTCAGCCAGGAATGTCTGACGGCTCTGGAGCCCTGGAGGGACCCTCAGTGTTTACTGCAGGCGTCCCGTTGGGACAAGTCCTGTCTCGTGTAGTTGTCACGACAGACGCCTCGTTAAGGGGATGGGGAGCTGTTTGCAGGAACCAGAATGCCCAAGGGCTCTGGGGAAAATAGGATACATGGCTCTACATCAACCTACTGGAGTTAAAAGCTGTTTATCTGTCAATAAAGCTCTTTTACAAAAAGGGGCTGATTGCAAAACAGCATGTCCTCATAAAATCAGACAGCAGGACAGTGGTGTCCTACCTCAACAGGGAGGGGGGGACGAGGTCCCGGGCCCTCCTCGGTCTGACACACAGGCTGCTCACGTGGTGTACTCCCAGGATTTTGTCACTGAAAGCGACATACATTCCGGAAGAACTAAATTACGGGGCAGACGCCCTCTCCAGAGGACGGCTGCGGTCCTCAGAATGGAGACTGAACCCACGGATAGTGGACCAGGTCTGGTCACGATTCGGCCGGGCATCCGTCGATATGTTTGCGTGCAAAACCAGCTCGCACTGCGCCTTGTTCTTTTCACTGAAAGAGACAGGCGCAACGATGGGGATGGACGCGCTGGCCCACGACTGGCCTGCAAGGGTGCTGTATTACGCGTTTCCACCTGTCCCTTTTTTTTTCATTCAACCTTTATTTATACAGGCTATCCTCGTTGAGCCACAGGGACTCATTTACAAGAGGGACCTGTCTCACTCACACCCAGAGTCAATTTAGAGTTACCAATCAGCCTAACATGCATGTTTTTCTCCTTTAATTCAGGTGACATTGGAACGTGTACGGAAGGGAGCTCTCTCCCTAATATTAATAGCCCCCAGGTGGCCTCAGAAACCGTGGTTCCCAGAAATAATTTCATTGCTGTCGGGGACACCATGGCAGCTGCCCCCCCACAGGGACCTGCTGACTCAAGCACACGGGCAGCTTCTCCACCCATGTCCAGAACTGTGGCAACTCACAGCTTGGCCGCTGAAAGGAACAGGCTGAGGGCCTCGGGCCTCCCCAGTAATGTTATTAACACAATACAGGGGGTGAGAGCTGGGTCAACTCAGACTCTCTACACTTGTAAATGGCGTATTTTTTAGACCTGGTGTCTGGAGAGGAATATTGTTTCATATTCCTGTAACCTAGTCCAGCTTCTCACATTTTTACAGGACCTGCTGGATAAAGGTTGCTCCTTTTCCACCATTTCATTGTGGCTGCCCCCCACCTATGGAACTATCTTCCTGACTGCTTGAGAGCTCCACAGTCACTGGTTGACTTTAAAAGCGGCTTGAAGACCTTTCTTTTTAAGCGAGCCTACTCTGCCTCCTCATGATTTTATCTTTGATCTTAGTTGATACTATTATTGATTTTATTTGTTTTATCACTTGTTTTATTTGACCTTTAATTTTGTTGCACTTTGTAGCACTTTGAGATTTTCATTAATGAAAAGTGCATTATAAATTAAATTAATTATTATTATTATTATTATTAAGGTGTTTTTGTCAGCCATTTTGGCATGCCACGAAGACTGGGAAGGAAAAACTCCCGGTGCCCACCCTCTCACGATACGTTTCATGAAGGGCGTATTGAGAAAAAGGCCTCCCAGCAGGACTCTGGCCCCAATGTGGGACCTTCAGCTAGTCCTGGATGCCTTGTGTGGGCCTCCGTTTGAGCCCCTCAGCAGCATTGAAATAGACTTGTTGTCTTATAAGACTGCATTGCTCTTGGCTCTCTGCTCAGCTAAACGTGTGGGTGACCTCCACGCTCTGTCTGTACACCCAATGTGTACAAGGCTTGCCCCTGATGGGTCAAAGTTCACTCTGCATCCTAACCAGTGATGGGAATAACGGAGTTACAAATAAACGGCGTTACAAACGGAGTTCTTTTTTTCATTAACGGGTAATCTAAGTAGTTACTATGTCTATCGTTACAACGCCGTTACCGTTACAAACACTAAATGGGGGTACGTTACTTTCAGTCTTCTGCGCGCAGGCTCTCGTGCTGTTTGTTTACGTTTTTTCCCCTTGGTGAGGGAGGGTGGAGGGGGATGGAGCAGAGGGGAAGGAGGGTAGGAGCATAGACGTGGGAGCAGAGGGGAGGGAGGGGCGAAACAATAAGGATGATGCTGATTGGCTAAGGTAGAGTGTCAGTTAGAGGTCAGCCAATCGGTTTTGTTGTTCTGCTCACACACGTCACGCGCTGCTGAAACAGAAGTCTGGCAGCAATGGCGAGTCTGGAGGGAAAGTTGGCGTTTTCAAAGTGGAAATACAGAAAT
Organism: Garcialebias charrua; assembly: GCA_038048925.1. Classification (NCBI taxonomy): domain Eukaryota; kingdom Metazoa; phylum Chordata; class Actinopteri; order Cyprinodontiformes; family Rivulidae; genus Garcialebias; species Garcialebias charrua. The sequence continues at coordinate 45,289 of JBBPBX010002066.1, read as the reverse complement.
TACTTTACTCTCCTTGAGGTAAAAGGCAAGAACGTGCATGTGAAGTGTACATTATGTCCCGGAGCGTCTACGTCCGTCGTAATCTGATCTGATGAAGCATCAACTGCTCAGGTAATTCAGCTTTTCAGTACTGTTTTAAAAGTACTTCATATTGTGAAAATGGTTCTTTTGTTTTTAAGAAAATTCTTGAAGAACCAGTTGTGTGAGGGTTTGATTTTATTTTACACTACAAAGCACTTATTTTAACTGTTTACTTTTATTTCTAAGAAAACACTTGAACAGTACAGGGTGCACATAGAGCTGAAAACACAATTGTTATATTATTTTGTTAACCTGTATTTTGCAATGAAGAAAAAACTTGAAGTATAGTATGTCAACCAGTCATGTTCTGTTGAGGTGCTGTAATTATTTCTACTTAAAATTCGTAGATATATCTAAACTTAAACCAACCAAACAAACAATAGTTACTTTCCCTGGTAACTAATTACTTTTATAGGTGAGTAATTCAGTTACTAACTCAGTTACTTTTTGGGCGAAGTAACTAGTAACTATAATTAATTACTTTTTTGAAGTAACATTCCCAACACTGATCCTAACCCCGTGTACGTGCCAAAAGTGCCAACTCTAAATCCCAGGAGTCTGGATTTTGAGCCCTCTAAGTTTCCTCCACACACTGTCCTCACTGAGGAGCAGAGGAGGTTGAGATAACTCTGCCCTGTCAGGGCTTTGAGTGTGTTCATCCACAGAACTGTCAGTTGGAGGAAAACGAGCCAACTGTTTGTATGTTTTGCCAACCCTGCTGCTGGCAGGGCCCTTTCAAAGCAGCGCCTCTCACACTGGGTGACTGAGGCCATTAAAAGGGCATACAGTAGCAAAGGTCAACAGGTGCCCTGTGGCGTACACGCCCATTCCACTCGGGGCCTAGCTGCCTCATGGCCTCTTTTTAAGGGCGTGCCAGTGGCTGACATTTGTGCTGCAGCTAACTGGAGCTCCACAAACACGTTTGCAAAGCATTACAGTATTCTTTGGATGTTACTGCTTGTGATGTCACTCAGGCTGTACTCTCTAGCACACAGTAGAGATCAGCTAAAACACCTAAAGTATGAAGGCAGAAGTTCTCACAAGCATGCATTTTTACTGAGCATCTCAAGGGCGTGAATGGATTGCATTCCCATAGTCAATATGTTGCACTGAGTGGACTGACTGAAAAGGGAACTGAAAGTTATGCACCATAACTCATGTTCGCTGAAGGAAGGGAACGAGGTGCAACATATGTTTGCCCTTTCAATGCCCAAAAGCTCGGTGACAGTGTTGCCAGGTGAGAAATGTAGGATTATCGTACTAGAGCCCTAAAATTATCGTATTTTGAGGGAAATTATCGTACGCCCGTCAAAACCAAAATAACAAGTATGCACTATAGTCACTCTGTTGTTGAATTGCGTCTAACAGGCACTCACAGCGTTGTGGCGTCAGTACGGGTGGGAACCATAGACAATAATACGTATTAATGTCTGGTGGCAACTAATGAGCCCGCCCCCCGCGCTTCTTGTTTTGTTTCATGGCGGTTTTAATTTAATAACTCAACTAAATTCTGTCTATTAAGTTTGTATTTTCAAGGAAATAATAACTTGATCTTTAGCTTTAATGATATCACTACTAAAAACATCCCTAATTGTAAATTTAATATTAATTTTATTTATTTATTTTTGTTAATGCATTCTTTGTTTCATGCCCTGGACATCCCATAAAGACATGTTGAACCGTTTCAGGGAGATTGCTGGTGCACATGTCACAAAAAAGTCCTGTTGCAAGCTTTCCAATTATTTTTGAGAGATTTATTAAGGTCTGTGTGTCCTGTTCTAATGCGAGTAAGTTCCTGTTTCTTCCTGCTTTCCTTGTATTTCCTACCTTTTTTGTTGTGTAAATGTCTTCCTGTATCAGTAATGTCCCAGGTTTCCTGCCATATTTTCTTAATATATTTCTTAATTATCATTTAACATTTAACTTTATATAAATGTTCTCTCATTTTCATCACTTCTTCTTCCAGACCGGTGTCACACGAGACACGGCTCTGCTTTTTCTTCTTTTCTAACTCATGGGGCGGGCGCAGCGGGCTATTCAGCCAATCATGGCCGTTGTTCTGAGGCAAACGGACGCACGTCACTCTTAGGTCACATTTAGAAAAGCACGATTGGCTGGAATTTCAAGATGCATTCAGGGTTCACAAAAAAACTGACAGACAGTTGCGACAGGCTGATGGAAACCGATCACAACTACACATTCAAGGAACGGTCAAATTATCGTATTTTTGGCCTTTTTCGGGATTATTGATCGTACATCGTACAGAAGGCAAAATTATCGTACACATACGATAATTATCGTACACCTGGCAACACTGTGCAGTATGTACGTACTGTATATTTCGACTTACGTCGAAAATCGGGTTACGCCGCCGCGCAGGAACGGATCTCCGTCGTATGTCGAGGACTACCTGTATGTGAAAACAAGGTGTCATCAATGACTCTCAGCTACTACCACAGCAAATATTAGCTCAATACCTGTAACGCTGACTAAAATATGAAAATTTTAGTGCTTTCTAATGGTGGCTGGTTGGTTGGAGTGTTCATCTTGATTGGGTTGTCTCATGAAGTTAATGTGCTGTAGAGGAGCAGCGCATGTGCAAACTAAAATATAAAAATATACACATTTCCACTAATTGCCATTCTGTAGTTACAATGTTGACACTGAAATGGTTTATTACCCCCTCCCCCACTAATAAGGACTAATTATGTCCCCGTTATTGAGCGGCTGCAGCAGTTAATTAGCTGCTTTGGCCTCTTCTCCGTGCTGCTTCTTCGCCCCCAGCTGTTCTCTTCATCGCCTCCCGTCTCCACGGCTGCTGCTACATTTGCAGGAGCACAAAGAAACAAGCATGCCATCACTCCACCCCCCCTGCCCTCCGCAGGGACCCCCTCCCCACTCCTTCTCCCTGACATCCTTTCAACGGCGGTCACATTTGCAGGAGCACAAAGAAACAAGCATGCCATCACTCCACCCCCCCTGCCCTCCGCAGGGACCCCCTCCCCACTCCTTCTCCCTGACATCCTTTCAACGGCGGTCACAGTTGACAGCTCTCTGAACCGGGGAGGTAAAGAAAAAAAACCTGCAGCTTCGCTCCATGTTCAGCAACCCTTCTTAGTCTTCAAGGAAAAAGAGAAGACCATTTGAACAGACAGAGAGAGGAATGGACGGATGAGAAATAAAAACAAGAGTGAGGCGATGATTCATCGCTAAAAATTAAAACAACACGTTAACGTGCTTCATCCCTTAGATTCCAGAACTCTTGTCTGACTCTCATTACACCCTCCGATGATTGGAGATAATTGTGATGCCAGGGCACGAGACAAACTGTGGGAGGGAGGACGGGTGAGTCGACGGAGGGATGGATGGATGGGGGTGAGTCAGAGAAGGAAAGATGAGCGCCTCGGGAGGCTTGTCATGAGTGGAGACGGATCGCCTGCAGGGCTGATTTCTGCTGTTATGATTGACTCCCTCCCTCCGGCGCAAACACACACTCAGACATGCACAGCTCGTTGTTGCCTGAAATATTTCACAGCGACAAAAAAATAAAGTCAACAGACACAAAACTATGCGCAGAATATTCATTTTAAAACCATTTAAAATGTAAATTCTTCAAACCTTGATGTTTTTATTGAGGAAAAATTCCTTCTTGCATCCTCATCTGTTATCAAACTGCCCCAAGAACCATAGAAGAACAGGAAATGTCCCTAACTCAGCCGATTTAAAATGTTGGTGTGTAGTATCTGACAGTCATACACAACACTCTGATCAGGACATCTTGAAAACGATACGTGCAAAGAATGACAAAAATGGCTACAAAGCAATCATTTCTCAACAAAAGAGTTTCGTCTCTAAATCTGGCATGAAAGGCAGCGGATGATATGCATTCCTTTAAGGTGACTCATTCGCATCACATGTGGTGCATGAAATGGAACAAAAATGTGTGCTCAAGTACATCCAATAGCAAAAAATATATAAAGTAGTATACTGTAAAAAATTAACTGTATACAAGGATGTAAGATATATGCTAAATGATAATGTAATATGGTGTATTAAACAGCAGCCTGAACATGAGTCTGTTGTGAGCATATGGGTATGAATATAGCAGCGTAAGGTAAGAAGTCAGCAGCAATTCCTTTAACATACAGGCAGTGGTGGCCTGATAGCAGCCTCCAGTGCTTGTACGTATACTCAGAAACACCCGGATACTCCAGATAGATACATTTTTATGCATTGTGATGTCATTTCCTCTTTCAAGTAAACAACGAAAAAAATGTCAGTAGTTTGGAAATATTTTATGATAAATAAAGGAGATATTAAAACTGCAGGCTGTCTGCTGTGTTCTGAATTTAAAAAAAAAATTCTAAAGTCCTGGTGTAATGCTTAGGGACCAACTCATTAACAAGTACCCAAACTGAGGTACCTGAACAGTACTGTACTCTGAAAAAAAATTATTATTGGAACACCTCGACTTTAAGGAATGATTTTTTAATATTTTCTTTCTTAAATCAGGTTTGTCTTGTGCCAATGAGCTACTCTTGTCAAAGTCAATACTTAACCGTTAGCCACAACTCAGAACCAATGCATTTAAAACCAGAACCACTTTAAGCTTTAGAAAATCAAACCTCAAGTGTGCGACTTTCCCTTCAAATGGTTCCGTGCATCATATTACCAAAAATGTGATGCCTGAGGTACAAAATTTAAAGATTTACAACCACTTGACCACCAGTTCACTGCCTTGAACTGTGGAGGAAGCCTTTTTTTTATGCCCACTGTAAGAACGCAGCAGGAAAGACGCTAAAACTGCTGCGTTACGGCTGCTTATGTTGCCATGGCAACTGCATCCTTGTGCAACCGACTGATGATAAAAGCTGAACTGATCCTGTTCAGACTGAGCAATATCTCTAATCAATAAGTTTACAGTTACAGCCTCATCATACACAGATTAATCTGACAGATTATTGAAGAATAATCTGACCTACAGACTTGAACGATTAGCGGTAAAGACTTTATATTTTGACATACTTCATGATGGCATCATTGTCCCGGGAGTGGTTCTACTAGGAGCAGTAGTAGCCTTGCCATTTCAGAAACTGTCTACTGGGATTTCCATACATTTTATTTTAAATAAAACAGAAGTTGATTGTAATACTGATGTCATTTTACAAACAAAATTAAAATATAGTAGAACAGTCTGTCTGATAACCTGTATCCTCTGTAATTTGTTACTTTGAATGTAATCTTAGAAGGAACATGGTTGTTTGCTTTTTTATTTACATTTAAACGTGATAAAGATGTTCACGTGGTGGTGTGTTCAAGGCACATCCTGTACATCCAGAATTTGACTTTACAATGCGTTTAAATACACCTCGTAAATTTGATCTAAAAAGGTTGACCTGTGGGTTTTTCTTTTGAAGAAAAACACTCCACATTTTAAAGGAGAACATGTTTTTGAGACAAACATGGGAGAAGATGTCACTTTTCCAGCAGATGCTTTCAATAAACTTTGTTTCTCTGTGGCCTCAGAAGCTAATTGATCCAGCGTGTGTTTGGTTCTGTACCGGTTCCAGGTTTTGGCTGAGCATTTCCAAGCCTTTGGGGGGAGAAGTCTGTGGTTTTCACATTAGAACGGATCGTCTCAAGGGCTTCTTCACAGAGGCGCACAAATGGGCCGTGACTTTTACGATGACTCGGGCTGATAAAACATGCGGCGTTAGGAGTTATTGAAAGTGGAGGGTTGGGTTCAATCTTTAAAATTTGACTGGAGCATTTTGATTTATTGTATTGAATTAAAAAATAAAATCTGGAGTTTTCGGTTAATAAAAACAAGCATAAAGCTCCTCTAACATCAGACTCAGTAATAAATAAATAAATAAATAAATAGTCAGCACAGAAATCTGAATCAAAAAAATATAATAAAACAAGCTGGTTAGGAACTCGTGATTCTGTCCATCATCATCTCAAAAGCTTCAAAATGATCTGTAGTTCGTTTAAATTTGGTGTTTTGTCACCTGGAAACAAAACTAGTTCTTTTTATATCAGTGTCAGTTTGAAAACTAAATTTTTATATTGAACTGGAGTGATGCCATCAAGAGTTTTAGTTGTTACATTTAAAAAAGGGCAATCCGAAAGCTTCATATAAGAAGGGATTTCCTGGTGCTACGGCAACTGGCAGAGAAAAATGGTAGCGTAGTCCCTCGCTACTTCGTGGTTCGACCTTCGAGGACTTGCTTTTTTGCAGTTTTTCAAAGCAAGATCGTACACGGAAAAAAATGAATAAATAAAAATTGTACACGACACGATTGTTAACTTTAATGTTCCCCACCTGATTGGACAGTACGGGATACTGTAAATTAAAAAGTTCATGAAAAAATAAAACATTTAGGATAGCCGCCACCAGTTTGTAGCTTTAACAATAAGCCTACACTGTATTCCTGCTCATAACAACTACATTTCCCAGAAGCCAACAGGGCCCATGCCCAGAAGCCTTGTCGCCTTCTTTTGAAATATCAGAGGGAAAGATTTGATCCGACTGGAAAAAGTTCAGTCCTTATTCATGTGACTTCTGTACCCAGTGGATGCAGCGAGCCACACAGAACCCAGGGTTTCCCGTACCATTATATAGGCGGGGCGCCCCGTCAACAGAACCGAGCGCCCCGCCTACCCAACACTCCAACCACCTGTCGGCACTGACGTAACACTAAACTAGCAGCTCGCAATGCATGTGCACTAGCTAAAAACCTAAAAGCAGCCTCTTCCCTCATGCTGAACACTCACGCTGACGCCCCCCCCACACACACACACACACACACAGGGGTGGGCGATATGGCTCAAAAATTATATCTTGATATTTCAGAGCATTATCACGATAACGATAAATTTCATGATATAACAAAAAAAAATTTTATTTGACAAAATTAACTTAACATGTTGCTTTGCAGTATTATATAAAATTTAAAAAAACAAGGGGTAATTTTACTGAAACTACTTTATTAAGTAAAGTATTCAGTCTACAATGGTGCTGTGCGATATGACGATATATATCGTGGGGATGACAGAAACGTGTCTATCGTGCTACTTTCCTTCTATCGTCTCTATTGTGATAAATCTTACAAAATATCTTACAAAAAGATCTGAAGCTCTCGGCCCTGACCTCCCTAAATGGTTTTCAGAATCTGTTGGAATCCTGGCAAAAACCAATGCAGATTTGTTCCTGTCTTTGATTTTATACGTCTACCTTATAATGTTTTGCTAGTTTTTTGATACTTTGTTAAAAAAAAAAAAAAAAAAAAATCTTTTTTTTTTTCTCTCTTTTTGTTTTCTATTGTTTATTGTTTGTTTGTTTATTGTTTAATGAAATTCTATCACTGCTGTTCATTGTTCTTTAGTTTTAGCAGGTCGCTTTCGTAAATGAGCCCATGAGGTTCAAAAGATTTACCTGACTAAATAAAGGTTGAATGAATGAATGTATAAATAAGAATAAAAAAATAACTTTCGCAAAGAAGCTTCATATTGTGGTTTTGCGACATGACGGCGCTGCTTTATGTTTGACGCACGCGCGGGTTTGCGACACATGCTTTACGTTGTTAAACTCGAGAGCAATGGAGACGCAGGGGCATGAAGTAGCATCTCAACCGGTGTCACAACAAGGAGAAACAGCTGCACAGGCAGCCCAAGAAGAACTTTTACCAAAAAGAGGGGGAAGCTCACCTTGTTAGCTTCCATTATTTTGCTCCGCTGAAACTCAGAGACAAAATGGGTCCAGAGGACACGAACCCAGAGTCCAACCGAGTCCGAACTCAATACAAAACAGACCAGAGACACAACAGAACCGGAATCAAACGCAACGTTTTCTTTTTTCTGTTTCTTGCCTTGTTTACTCCAGCTTCCAGAGCGGATTTCTTCTTCGTGGGTTTTATTAGCAGCCGTTGTTTTACCGCCACCTGCAGGAAAAATTTGGACCAAAGTAGAAACTCCTTTTCTACTTTGGTCCAAATTTCCTTGTTCTTTTTGTTCGCATTCTTATTGTAACTGTATCTGTAGTAAAATAATAAAATAAAAAAAAAACTTTGGTCCAAATTTTTCCTGTACACACACACACACACATCGTGTTGTATATATCGTGATATATATCGTTATCGTGATATAAAAAAGTCCATATCGTGATATATGATTTTTTTCCATATCGCCCAGCACTAGTCTCCAAGTATAAAAATAACTTGTAACAAGTTGATCAGTTGACCCTGAAGCTTCTGGTGTTTCAGCTTCCTCTGTTCCTGCAGGAATTATTCATTTTTCTGATTCATTTTTTTAAATGATCTATATCTGATCACATGCCTCTGTGTGAGACTGTGAGACTGTGTGAGACAGCTGAGCCGCTCGACAGTTTTAGAGCAGGGAGAGAGCAGCCCGTACACACGCTGAGCAGCGCGGGGTGGGGAGGATCTGTACCTCTGCAGTGAGAGACAAGGGAGAGACAGCTGAAACACGTTGTTTGTTTTTAGCATTTTAGCTAGCGTTACACCAGTACAGACTGGTAGAGGGAGGTGCGCAGCTCGGTTTGGTCTTTTGAAGCGCTCGGATGTTAAGTGGGCGGGGCGCCCCGACGTATTACGTCATAATAATAATAATAACTTTTATTTATACATTTAACACACTTTACATCCAAAAGATCTCAAAGTGCTACAATGAACAATATCAAGATTAAAATCAACCATAAATGCAACTAAGTGGAGGAACAACCAAGAGGACAGTGCTTCACAGATCGTATAAAAATAAAAATAAAAAAAATCACAAAATGTAGATAAAATACTCAAATTAAAACTGGGTGCAATAAAAACAAAAGCACAATTTATTAATTAAAAAACTGGATAAAAAGAAAGGTTTTAAGACCTTTTTTAAAACATGTCACGTCATGAAATTAGCATATCATGATATAACTTTTTTGCCCAGGCAAGCTTTTTTGCCCGGTAAAACCGGGAACGATATGATATGGCCCAGCCCTACACACAAACACACACACACTCAAACTTTCGGTAAAACAGCGCACGGCTCATGTTTGTCTGTCTCGCCCTCCCCACCCCCATCCCCAAAAAAAAACTGTCTGTACAGGTAACGCGCGGCTGAGATGTTTGCCTCTCTCCTCTGCCCTGCTCGTAAAATAAGTTTTAACCGTACCGAGTGAGATTCGAACCAGCTTCGAGAAAAGTATCTCTGCACCAATCGCAGGTTGATTTACCAACTGAGCTACTGGACAACTTGCATTTCGTAGGTCCACTCTGGGTTTTAACAGATCGCCCCTTATAAGCTGATTTGTAATCAGTTCTTAACAAACAGTAAACTCAGAAACACTAATATATATACATGTATTCAGCTAACTAATATATTTTAGCGGCGTCCCTTCTCTTTCCACACACACCAAGCGCGCACACAAGAACTTCCCACCCACTTCAAGAGAACGCCCCACCCACTTCAAGGCCGGCAAACCTGAAGGCTAGACCGTCCCATTTCAGCAGTTTCGCTCAGCCCACCCGGTCTTGTGAGTGCGTGGCCTACTCGGCCCAGCTAGGCTGGGTCCTCATGAGGATGCAGCCCCTGAATTGAGACACAGCCTTTACTGGACCACTCAATAGGAGCCTAGCCGGTCGAGGCATCCTGATTCCGCTGAAAGTTTCTTCCTGTTCAAAGGGAGTCATTCCTTCCCACTGTCGCCATCGTGCTGCTCAGTAGAGGTGTCGTTTCTTCGCCCGAGCCCTACCCTACCCGAGCCCTACCCGACTTCGGGTAGGGTAGGGCCATATTTTTGCGTTTGATTGGCGGGCCGGGTCGGGCTCGGGCTTTGATGTGGTTTTTTTTAATCATACAGCACAAACAAAACTAAATAAAAATGCACACAATATAAAAAGAAAAGAAAAGAAAAAAGAAAAAGAAAAGGAAAAAAGAAAAAAGGAAAGAAAAAAGAAAGGAAGGAAGGGGGAAAAGAAAGGAAGGAAAAAAGAAAAAAAAAGAGAAAAAAAGAAAAAGAAAAGGAAAAAAGGAAAAAGAAAAGAAGAAAGGAAGGAAAAAAGAAAAAGAAAAAAGAAAAAAGGAAGGAAAAAAGAAAGGAAGGAAGGGGGAAAAGAAAGGAAAGAAAAAAGAAAAAAAAAGAGAAAAAAAGAAAAAGAAAAGGAAAAAAGGAAAAAGAAAAGAAGGAAAAAAGAAAAGGAAAACAGAAAAAAGGGAGGAAAAAAAAGAAAGGAAGGGAAAAG